>PVJI01001713.1:0-85873 GCA_004026765.1 Micronycteris hirsuta
TGATGCAGAGCAAGTACAAAATAAACCACACCCCTACCAAGATGCTAAGTTGTGGTCAGAGAACATAACTACTAAAGAATTACTATAGAGCTACTAAACTCAAATAGATTAACTTCTAAAATATAAGCTTACTGTACTTAGAGTCTTTTCATAACTTCTATTGCTCTCAAGATCAAAATGGTTCATACGACTTCTAAAATTCTTCACAGTCCAGCCTCAACTCACCTCTGTAGTGCTGTCTTTAATGGTTACCCTCCCTCCAGCCCTCCGATCATTTTGCATCGTGAAGTTCTTCAAAAGCACCGAGTTCCCTCCCAGGATGCCTAGGACAGCGTGCCCTTCCCCTATGCCACTTAACGATAAGTTAATTTTTAGATCCTGGCTCAACTTTTTCAGGGGAATATTCTCTCACTTCCCCGACCAAGTCAGGCCTTCTCTCTGACAGATCCTGGTAAACCTCTCCTGCACACAGCTTACCACGTAGAGTTGCAGCTGTACCTTTAAATGTGTGTGCATGGTAATACCGTCTCCCCCATTTGGCTGTCCGAAAATTGCTCCAGAGCCGGGAAGTACTGAATACACTGTATCCTCATAATCTGGCCACTCCTCTACATGGAACAGGCACTTAAGTATCTGTTCAGTGGCTGAGCAAACTGAAATTAACAAATATGAAATGAAAGAATTCTTTCTAAACATGACTACTTCAGTTCAAGGTGGCCATGTAAGTGTAAAATAACACCACAAATCTTTTGCTTTGTACTCTTTATTAGGCTAGCTGGTGTCCATGAAGTCTGCTAAAAATTCATACACAGAAATATCTTTAACATGAACTCACTGAAAAAGCTGTGCTCTTCAAAAAAAAAAAAACATCTTTAAGAGGACAGAAACCTAAATATATGGTAGTCCTCTTAACACTGCTGATTTAAATTTTAAAAAATGTTAATGTGTGTATGGTTTGGTTTTGTAACAAATATTCAAGTGAAAATTTGTCTGAAACTGAGTGTTTTATACTGTAGTATAGAGTTTTATTTTTCCAGGAAGTCTGTGGTAAATAAATTAGCAGAGCTAATGATAACCAGCTAAAAGGTATGCTTCCTGGTTTCTTTGGGAAGTATGCAAATTGCATTTCTTTAAACCAAAGCATACCTATGATTGCCTTAAAGCATGTGAACTTGAAAAGCATAAATTCATTTTTACATAGCAAGCATTCCCAAGTATATAGTGAATTTTGGTCTCAATAGCTTTTCCTCTACTCATTTATACCAAACCAAAAAAAGCAACAAGGTTAACAACACATCTCATAGAGTCAAATCTTTATTTGCTAGGATATCTAAAGATTTTTTGATAGATTTTTAATCATTATTGGCAGATTTGTAGCAAATCCTATGATTTCAAAAAAGCAACTGTCATTTTCTCCAAAAGCTACATGCTGTATTAACAAATTAAAAATTAATTTTCCCTTTGTTATGTTAAAAGAAATTAAATTTTAAACTACATCTCCTGTAGAATAGAAACAAGCCCTTTGGGGATCATCCTGTCCAGGAATGGGAAATACTTAGCATTATATGTGTCCGCTCCCATAGTGAGTATGGATAAATCAATCTTAGCACTTTCCTTTTGACCGAGAAGAATGTCCCCAGACCTCCAAGGACAAGGCAGCGATGCAAGAAAAGCAGGGTCATTTTAAATGCCGCAGGGAACACTGTTCAAGGGAGTAACCACAACTGGTAAACATCCTCCTCCCCGTTTGAAACGGAAATCTGTCCATTTTTACAATGTCCTTCCAACCTTAGGGGGGATCTCTGGTGACAGATCTCGTAAATTCGACCACAGACCACAGAGTTAGATGGGCTGTCATCTGACTAAACAATATATTTCCTACTTTATCATTTAACCAGGACGTAGGAACCAAGTGTGAAGTACCTGGAACTGCTCCTAAAGGAGAGCAGAGGTGCATTTCGGGAGTTGTGACACTGACCATACAGGAACAATCCAAGGAAGAGGATCGGGCACCAAGTCATCACACCACCACGGCGTGAAACACCTGAGCCCTGTCATTCACTCCCACTGATCCGATGCTAATGCCATCAAGCTAGCCAGCTTCTCGACAAACTTGCTTCCCTGTATAGAGAGACTGGATGAAGCATCCAGCCCAATAGCCAGCTATTTAGTCCTCATTATACATTCATAAGATGATATTTAATACTTTCAGTGTAACTCAGCATCTTTGAATGCAATCAAGGCCGAGTTTCATCTTAAACAAGCCTGAACTGAATTTATCGAAGTGACAAAAGCTGTCTCTCTGGCAACAGAGAATTGGATCTCCCCTAACAAAACTTTTAACTCTAACTTTTACAAGATATGTAGGTACTATATGAGCAACACAGAGGAAATTGTAAATACAAAGTGTCAACACCATCGATTTTCTCATTAGCTTAGAAACATATTCTTTGCTGTTCTTTTCATGATACTAAATCTCTCCAAAATTTAAGTTTTAAAAGTGCATATCCACTAGTTTCTCCAATTCATCTCCTTTCACTTAGCTTTAATTTTCATCTGAACTAGAAATAAGATCACAGAGCTCAGAACAATGAAAATGCATGCAAATATTAATCATGACAATTTTAAGAAATAAACATTCAGAAAAACAATGGGAGAAAATAGAGTTAACAACTTAGGGAATGTGGGCTTAGAGAAGACTTCAATTCTTCATATTTTCTAAATTTTCTACAATGAATACTGTTCTGGTCAGACTTCTTTACTTGCAAGAAACAAACATCCTTTGAGTTGCCTTGGGAAAAAAAAAACATTTATCATAAAGCTATACAATGGAGTACTATGGAAATCTCACAGAAATCGAGTAGCGGGACCACAGTTGAGCTGAGCCCCACAAAGTCAGGAGCTATAGTCAATTCTGTTGCAGGAGCCTCATGGAGAGAGCAGAAGGGGGGCTGCCCACCCCTCGTCCATCTACATCCTTCCACTCTCCTGATCGGCTGTGAATGTTCCTTTTGCTTCCCTCTTAAACTCCAGATTTCTTCCATTTTAAGTATAAGTTCAGAGATAAGAAGGTTAGGAAAACAGGCAGCTTTTGCTTAAGGACTGAATTTTATTTTTTTAGATTATGAATTGAATACACATGCATGGTTTTTAGAAAGACCCAACAGTATAGAGAAGGGTAAAAAAGGAAAGTCTCCCTCCTCTTTCCTGACATTTTTTGGGGGCTGGAGTAATCGATAAAAGAAAAATATTCGATTTATGTTTCTCAAAATCATAAATATATTACTTAACAAAGCACAATATCTATAAAGTTTTTTTCCTCATTTTATTATTAAATAATAATTGTATAAAACTAGAAAACGTACCTAATCAAAACAAATAGGATACTTTAAAATTATTTGATATCATATCACATAGAAATAATATGAAGCACTCTGGCTGGTTCTATTTTATTTTTCCAAACATATTTTATTGATTATGCTATTAGAGTTGTCCCAATTTTCTCCCTTTGCCCCCCTGTTCAGTACCCCCATTCCCTCCAGCAATCCCCACCCTTAGTTCATGTCCATGGGTTGTACATATAAGTTCTTTGGATTCTCCATTTCCTATACTATTCTTAACATCCCCTTGTCTATTTTGTATCTACCAATTTGTACTTAATCCCTGCACCTTTTTCCCCAACTCTCCCCCTTCTTCATCTCCCAGCTGATAACCTTTCAAATGATCTCCATATCTATGATTCTGTTTCTGTTCTGCTTGTTTGTTAGTTTGCTTTTTAAATTCAGTTGATAGTTGTGAATTTATTGCCATTTTAATGTTCATAGTTTCTATCTTTTTTCTTATAGAATTACCTTTAACATTTCATATAATAATGGCTTGATGATAATGAACTCCTTTAGTTTTACCACACCTGGGAAGCACTTTACCTGCCCTTTGATTCTAAATGGTAGCTTTGCTGGATAGAGTAATCTTGGATGTAGGTCCTTGCCTTTCATGACTTCAAAGACTTCTTTCCAGCCCTTTCTTACCTGCAAGGTTTCTTTGAGAAATCACCTGATAGTCTTATGGGAACTCCTTTATGAGTAAATATCTGCTTTCCTCTTGCTGCTTTTAAGATTCTCTCTTCATCTTTAACCTTTGGCATTTTAATTATGATGTGTCTTGGTGTGGTTCTCTTTGGGTCCAACTTGTTTGGGACTCTCTGTGCTTCCTGGACTTGTATGTCTATTTCCTGCACCAAATTAGGGAAGTTTTCTTATTATTTTTTCAAATAAATTTTCAATTTCTTGCTCTTCTTCTTCCCCTTCTGGTACCCCTTTGATTCAGATGTTGGTACATCTGAAGATGTCCCAGAGTCTCCTTAGTCTGTCCTTGTTTTTTTGAATTCTTTTTTCTTCTTGCTGTTCTGATTGAATGCTTATTTCTTCCTTATGTTCCAAATCGTTGATTTGACTCTTGGCTTCATCCCCTCCACTGTTGGTTCCCTGTAGATTATTCAATATTTCACTTAATGTAACCTTCATTTCTGCCTAGGTCTTTTTTATGCTGCTGCATAAAAGGATTTCTTTGAGTATCCTGATAAGCAGTGTTTTGAACTCTGCATCTGATAGGTTATCTCCATTTCATTTAGTTCTTTTTCTGGAGTTCTGTTCATTCACTTGAGCCATATTTCTTTGTCTCCTCAATTTGGCAATTCCCTGAGTTTGTTTCTGTCTGTTAGGTAAACCTGCTTTGACGTCCTGTCTTAGTAGTGTGGCCTACTGTAGAAAAGCGCACCTGTAAGTTGGATGGGGCAGAACCTCAGGTAATCGCCAGGGCAACCCATGCCACAGCTCTGGGCTCTGTGTCGGGGAGGGCTCAGAGAGGGGACAGTCCTGCTGCCTGGCCTCTGGAGATTTGCCCAGGAGGAAGCTGTCTCCCAGCACTCACCCTGTTCCCAGTCACTTCACTTTCTCCCCAAATGCCACTGGTGCCCTTCCAGCTATTGCCCCGGTGCTGAATCCCAGAGGGGCGGGTCTGCCTCAGTCCTAAGACTATTGCGGGCCCTTTAGGAGGAGTCTCCTGAGAAACCTTCAGTTTTCTCCGCCACCCCAACCCCTACTGGTTTTTACAGCCAGAAGCTATGGAGACTTATCTTACCGGTGCAGGAACCCCGGGCTGGGTGATCTGGTCTGGGGCTGGGGTCGCTCACTCCCAAGGTATCCCTCCTGATTTTTATCCACCCCATATGAATGTGGGACCACCTGTTCGGCATCTCCGTGCCTCTGCACACCACTCCGTGTCTCTGCCCCTCCTAGCCATCTGGATGAATGTGGCTTCTTCAAATCCTTGGTTGTTGGACTTCTATATAGTTCAATTTTCTGACAGATCTGAGTGATTGTAGTCTAGCTGTAATTTTTGCTGTAGTTGTGTTAGGAGGCAAAGCATGTTTACCTATGCCTCCATCTTGACCAGAAGGTTGGTTCTATTTTAAATAGACATTTTTCTGAACTTTACCATCCAAAGAGCAGAAAACTTTAGATTGGCAACCTATTTATAAATTATTTGAAATATTCTATCATGGTGGAAATTTTTTAATTCATATTATATACTTTTCATTTGTCCTGTTCACAGGACAAATGAAAATTGGCTAAAATACAAATAATGGAGAAAGTGCTCTCAAAAACTAAAACCACCAAATATATATAAGGTATTGAAGCTAAAAATTTTACTTACTGAACACCCTCAGACTGTCCTAGAACTTCTACTTGCTAGGACAGTTATCGCAGAAGATGGTTTTCGAATCTTTTTAATTTCAAAATTTTTCTTCAAGGAGTTCTCTGTTTGAAGGAACCTGTAGCAGGAAATTGTATCATGTATAATAGCAGGAAGCTATTTGCATCAAAATGACCCGGTACATGTGTTCATTCAACATGTAGACTGACACCACTCTCAAGCTTCTAAATCCATCTCTGAAAGTATGTATGGTCCACGAATGTTTGAGAACCCCGTATTTCTGCATCCTTTCCACATAGGAAACTATTTTTAACAGTTTGGTGAAGAATTTGGTATAAATTTTTCCAATCCAAAAAAAAATCTCCACTAACAAACTGGACTAATAAACTGTCCTCCAACTTACTTTTTCACATTACAAAGATTTCTTGGATATCCTGACATGTCACGTATGTAAATATGGAAAGTTTTTACATTCTCAATGATAATTTCTAAAGATTTATAATTTTCTATAATCAGAGGAAATAAATTTAAGGAATGAATAACAAATATTTTAGTTTTGCTATTTTTGTTATTTCCAGTACTTTGAATTGAATTTAGAATTTAATGTCAGAGATAATAATATGAGTATTGTACTCATAGATACCTTTATGAGAGACACCCTTGGTCTGAAGTTTGGAAGTTAATTGCTAAATTGCTAATTGGTTAATTAAATTAGCTTTCATGTTTTAGAAATATTTAATAATTTTTAAAAGCAAATTTAAATATTTTACGTTCTATTTTACATCAGTCAAGTAGCTGCATATGAAAAAAATTGAATTTGGCATGAATAAGTAGTTTCCATATTAATTAGTATTCTTTAAGTATTGTATTTTTATAGTCAAGTTCCTATTTATAGCAAACTATTCTAAAAATTATATTTTACTATACAATTGGAAATAAAATATTTTGTATTGATTTCAATAGAATGCTGACATATTCAACATGCTTTCAAATAATACTTCCTGTACTTGAGGAAGGATGGAGCTTAGTTAAAGTTCAGTATCTTGACTATCACCATATCACCTTAAGAGAGAAGTGTATTGAGGTGATTATTCATATCACAGTTGATAAATGCCTACGCCTGCAACCACTTGGCTGACAGTGACACAGCTCATGCTTTTGCTAATGGAAGCCGCGGGCTTTGTGTGCCACCAATTCTAACTCACTAGTTCTCAAATGTTGGCTGGTGATTTTCTTAGGTACTGTGATAGGTATGTGGTGTCTCTTATCCATCATATTATTTTTCTGAATTTTAAGGATGAGGAAAATGTTTAATAATGAGCAGATGGGAAACCCAGAACAGTTGTGGTGCTTCAAAATCATTACCGGCCCTGCCAGGTGGCTCAGTTAGTTGGAGCATCATCCAGGACACCACAATGTTGTGGGTTCGATTCCCAGTCAGGTGGCGTACAGGAGGAAACCAGCCAATGTTTCTTCTTCTCTCACATCAGTGTCTCTCTCTCTCTCTCTCTCTCTCTGCCTCTTTCTCTCTCTCAAATCAGTAAACACATCCTCAGGTAAGCACTAATAAATACGGTAAATGTGAAACACACCTCAGAAAGCCTCTGTAATAAATTACAAAAGTAGAAAGCACTAACTTTTAAAAAATGAGGAAAACAAATGAGAATATTCTCTGGACAATTAAGAAAACTAGGAAACATATGGGAAAACCTAGGAGACATAGTCATGAAATACTGATTGATCTAAACTGTTTCCACAATACTTATGTTCTTGAAATGCTATATATAAATGAAACCATTTCAGATGCATAGGAAATCTTGATAATCTTTGTAAACTAAGTATTTTCTACATTACAATAACGTAGAAATCTGTGATAATGTCAGCCAAAGACTCTCATTATGGATTCTCTGGGTGAAAAATAATAGTTTCTCCTTCGGAGAAAAGAAAATGGGGTACCGTATTTTGCCATGTATAATACGCACCCATGTTTCTGTATGCATTATACATGGGATTATTATGCCCATGGTATGTAATCATTATACCCACGTATAATGTGCATCCTTATTTTTCCCTCAAAACTTCAGACAAAAAAGTATGCATTATACACAGCAAAATACGGTAATTTGCTAACCCGGTGAAGCACCAATGAGCAGAGCTGGGACCAGGGTAAGAAGAGTGAAGTGCTTATTAGGGCACCAAATTTAGGGAAAGACTCACTCTCAGGGCCAGGCAGTGAACCAGGATATGAGGCAAGGGCCAGCTGCTTTCATTCCACCTTCAGTCCAGAAGGAAATGCACTTCGCAGCAGAAAACAGCGCCCGGATTTCCGCATCCCCAAAGTCTGTCCTACACTAAGCCTGGACACTTACACCTTACTCATCATCATCATCGCTGCGTCCCCTCAAAGAACCATAGGGCCCGTCTGGCCTGCTAAAGTGATGGTCCGAAACAGGGAATGAGGAGTCCAGCAGAAAGGAAGGGTCACCACACATATACGGTTGGACAACTTGAAAGTTTTTAAGCTGTGACCGTGGAAAAGACGGGCATTCTAGGAACTCCACAACTGTCTTTTATAAAGTCGGCCTTGTGTTTAAAAATGGTTTATAAGTTTCAAATGTGTGTATTCACACTTCCAATGGAAATGTTATATTCTAGTCAATCTTTCCCATTATTGCTATTTAACCGAATCAGTGTTATCACCCAGGAACACTGAATAGCAACACTATCCTGTGTGGTTAGGAATGTCAGTTTTACTAACTCAGTTTCATACAAATAGGATTATAGGATAGGGTTTCGTCTTCACAGCCCAATGCTATTCCTTCCCCACTTCTGGTCCTCTTTAAGGTGCACCTTCAATGCCAAGCAGTTAGGAGCAGACACAAGAAAAGTTTATCCCACTGGTTAATAGCAACAACAAAGCCTACCCTGCAGGAGAGCACCAATGAGACATTTCATGTGTCTTCTGTGAACACTCTAACACACCACCACACCCACGAGGGTTTAGAATGGGTCCTGAATGTAGTTCCTTCCTCCTTGTGACTCACTCTTTCCCAAGCTATCAAAACACTTCGACAGCAGGAATGTAATTACATCTAAGCAATGAGGAAGCCTGCTGTTCTATTTCCTCAGTGTGATTAATAAAACTTACAGGACCCCTTGCAAGAAGCTCTTGAAGGAGGCTAAATTACTTAAAGTGTCTTGAAGACAAGTACTAACAGGCACAGGTCCTTTGACATCTTTACCTTAAAGGCCATACGTAAGCAATTTCAAGTCTATCTTTCCAACAGCCATTCCTAGAACTCCACACAGAACCGCTTTTCAAAAAATGTGCAGGCCTGGGCATTCTCCTCAACGCAGCAGAGCAAAAGCTGTTTCCTCAACAAACTCGTGAATTGCTGAGTGTTAAGGAATAGAGGGTTTTTCATTTATTACTACAGGTTCTTGATACCAATTATCTTAATGATATATTCAGTAATTAAGCAATTTTAGGGAAAACATTTGTTTTTCATGTGTAACACTTACCAGCAGGAATCTTTCAGGACTACGAATATGCATGCTTCCAGTAATAAATTCCCAAATAAAATTAAGTACTTAGTTTAAATTAAATTCTACCATTATAAATTATATTAATATAAGTTTTAATTATAAAAAATAACAACATAACAAAGAAATGAAAAATAAAAATTTCATAATCCATAACCATGATCATCTTTGTATATCCCGCTGGTCTTTCCCCGTGCATGTGAATATTTTACATGACTATATAAATATAGGTTATTTTTCATTCTGATTTTTTCATTTGTAAGAGTTTCATTTTTTTCTACAGAATTTCTTCATATGGATGCGAAATATTCTTGCATCTTAATATTCTATTACTGTGTAAAATATTACCACAAACTTAGAGGCTTAAAACAATACTTAGTTCACAGTTCTGCAGGTCATTAGTCCATGTGGAGTGGTATGGGTTCTTTCTTTAATTTAATTAATTTATTTATTTTAGAGAGAGGGGAAGGGAGGGAGAAAGAAAGGGAGAGAAACATCAATGTGTGGTTGCCTCTCATTTGCCCCCACCTGGGGACCTGGCCTGCAACCCAGGCATGTGCCCTGATTGGGAATTTAACCTTCAACCCTTTGGTTCACAGGTTGGTGCTCAATCTACTGAGCCCCACCAGCCAGGGCAGTGGGTTCTTTATTTAAGGTCTGTCAAGGTCAAAATCAAGCCGCCAGCCAGGCTGAACTCTTACTTGGAAAGAAGTCACCTCCAGGCTCATTCAGGAGGGTGGTAGAATTCAGTTCCCTGCAGCTGCAGGACTGAGATCCTGTCCCTGTTTTCTTGGTGGCTATCAGCACGGAGCCTCTCCCTCAGCTCCTAAGGCCACTCACTCACTTTCCTTCTCACACGGCCCGGCCCATCCTCAAGCAAGCGGGAACATCCCAAGTCTTTCTTCCTTCAACCTCTCTGCTTTTCCCATTCCACTACAAGCCAGAGACACCTCTATTTGTAAAGGGTTTGTGCACTTAGAATAGGTCCCGCTGGCCTAAAAATCTCCCCTTTTAGGCTAACTCAAGTGATTTGTGACCTTACTTACACCCACGAAGTCTCATGTACCAGGTAACGTAACATGATCATGGGCAGACCTTCTCATCATATTCAAAGTCCTAGGGACTAGAGTGGGAAATCACATGGGGGGGAGGGGGCAGGTTGCACTTTTAGAATCCTGCCTATCACCTCTCCGCATCACAGTAGAAAATGTATATTTTTAACTGCGGGTGGTAGTCACAAAGTTTAAAGGTCATCTAGACACTGGACTAAAAAATGATGAGGTCCTTTCCAATACTAAAATGCTAAAAATTGAATAAACATATTAAAGAAATAAAATGTACAATTATTTCAAAACTTGGAAAGAATATAAAACTATATGAATTTAAAAGTTAGTTAAATCAGAAAGAGAACTGGCCTGACTGGTGTGGCTCAGTGCGTTGGGCGTCGTCCAGCAAATTGAAAGTTCGCCAGTTCGATTCCCGGTCAGGACACATGGGCACATGCCTGGATCATGAGCCATCGCTGGCTGGGGGCACACCAGATGCAACCAATTGGTTTCTCTCCATCTCCTTCTCCCTCCCTCGCCCTGTCTCTAAATATAAATAAATGAAATCTTTTTTTTTTTAAAGGAACTGAACTTTCTCCTGGTTAAAAAAAAGACATGTTTTTGCAAAAATTGCGACCTTTTGGGGGCCCAATTTTCTAGTCATAACCTCTGGTGAAGAAAGAAAAAGTCAAATAGTAAGTGCCAAATAAATATTCAGCACTTATTTATATATAAATATTGATGAATTTAAGTATAATAGAGCATAAGTGTATGTTAGTCTTGGAACTTTACCCCCTAGACAAAGAAGACAACTCTTTCTAAATCTCAGCTACTAATGGCCTAAAAACTACCAACAACCTGCCCATACAGGACCCGCTGACACTGGATCCAAGGTGGGGCCGTCTGCGAGGGGCCTGGGGAGCAGCTCCCAGGAGTCACAGAAGAAAATGAAGACAAGCAACAGGAGTGTTAAGACAAAATAAAATCTGCTATATATTAGTGGATCTGAATTTTGCTGAAATTTTTAGTCTCGAAGTAATTACAACTCGTACAATGGCAGATACAAACGTAGGTCCAGTGTTGCTCAACAGAACTCCAAAGATAAATAAGCCAGGATTCTGCCTATTGGTATTAACCAGCAGGTAGAAAGAGTCACTGAGCAATGAATGATGCCATGGAATGAGAAGCTCATAAAAGCCGTCACTATAAAACACTAACCACAGCTTCGACTCCGTCAAATGCACAAGCGTAATGTTTTCCACAGCTTACAAAACACTCTTCCTCATTCATTGCTTTCTTCTGTGATAAAAATTCATCGGGGGGGGGGGGAAATCTGCATTTTGTCACCTTACAAAGGATTTTTCCATCCCAACTGTGCTATATTTAGCTAACCAACTCAAAACTCCTTTGTAAAAAACAGAAGTTGTACTCTTCTTATTCCCCATTCATGCAATCAACATAAAAAGCAATTCAAATGACAATTCGGAATATCTTTTCATTCTACATATAAACAATAAACTTTATTCTTCACCTCATAAAAATGGGAACATTTTCTATATCTTAAGAACTGGATCAATGCAATTTTAGGCACACCTAAAAACTATAATGGTTTAAGCAATGACAACCATCATTGCCTCAATTACTATTCATACTGTTCTACAGTTTCTAAAATGTTTTCATTCTTTTTAGTACCTAATATCTCCGGTACAGCTGAAAGGCAAGTGGTATTATCCCCATCTTCCGAGAGGAAGAAATGAAACTTATTGGGGTAGAGTGATCTGCACAAAGTCACAGAGCTTTTCAGGAGAAAGTGCCAACGCAAACCAGATTTTCTGACATCTTGTCATTCCTGATCTTTTGCCTATTTTGCCTGCTTCAAGGGTATTGACACAAAGATGAAGGGCTGTACTTTTAAAGTTGCAACGCAATTTTCCTTTATTTATTTACAGGGAAAAGTAAAATAATACTTAAATGTTAAAGAAAATGTTAAAGAAAATCACTGACTTTATAACAAAACAAACCAATAAAGGAAAACAAAAAATGGCCATGCATTTAATATTCTAAACTAGAATACTTATTTAGTAGTCAAATTAAAATACTGGACACAATCATTTCCACGTTCATATAAGCTATTCTGAATATTTAACGACTTATATGCTATTCAAAAATAGCATTGTTATTGTCTTTAATATAATTTCAGGTGCTTTTTAAATTTAGAGAAAAGGAATTGAAGAAAAATGAACTTCAAAAAATCTTCAGCATACACTGAATAGTTTGTCTACATCACTAGGCAACAGAGTACCCGGCAAACAGCACTGAAAGAATACGTGCTGACTTTTAAAAATGTACATTCTCCAATTTAAATGACTGAATAGTAATTATTTAATTAAGAACCTCAATAAATTAGCTATAAAGCAAAGTTTTAAAAAAATCAACCCATACACAGGAAGTATTTCCATAGTAGCAGAACGTTGCACGGAGCACTTCCCAGAGCCTGGCCTCCCTGGCACAGGGAAAACCTGGGTGACACCGTCTGCTAGCGGCCCCTCCTATGTTTCCAGACCATTTACTACCGGCCTGCAGCAGGGATACGTGCCGCAGTGGGGCCTGGAACATGAGTGAGAAATACAAGAAAAATGCGCAACAGGAGCCAATACCAAGGTCCCGACCCCTGGCTCAACCAAGTGACAGGGCCAGCAAAGGGAAGTCCTCACAGACAAACAGACAGCCTCCGGCCGGGCCTGCCCCCGGCCCCTCCTCCTGCCTGCCCTGCCCCTTCACCGCTGCCCCCTCCCTAGAGATGCTCACCCCAAAGAGATCTGCTGCAGCCCAGACCATGACGAGGGCCCCCTTTTCTTCCTCTCCTTCGTACAGTTTCCTTTCTAAGTAAATACTGATATTTCCTTTGTTTTAAGTCATTTTTTAACTCTTAGGAATCTTCCTTTTAAAAAAAAAGACCTTATTTACATATTTTTAGAGAGAAGGGGAGGAAGGGAGAAAGAGAGAGACACGGACGGGTTGCCTCTCATACACGCCTCCACCAGGGACCAACCCGCAACCCAGGCCTGTGTGCCTGGACGGGGAATGGAACCCTCGACCTATCACTTTGCGGGACATGCCCAAACCACCGGGCCACACCAGTCAGGGCTGAAGTCAGTCATTTTAAAGGAATATTAACAATTAGCACGGTGTTCCATGAATGAGACAGAAATCATCACGATAATATATCAATGTTACTGAAACAATAGCTGAAAGATAGTATTATCATGTACAATAGAAGTCACAGTAGGCTGAGGAACTAGAAAATATTATTTCTTCCAACAGTTTCATCCTCGTAAGTTATATAACACCTAAGTTTCCTCCCCAATAAATAAAAGTTTACCGTGTAAAACACCACTACTATATTACAGAAAGTGAAAAGGTGTCTTATCCTGAAGTGAAGGATGCTATAGTATTGAAAGGTAAAATGTAATGCCTGCCACTTCCAAAAGGTCCATTGAAAATGCGCGCGCATGTGCGCAGAGCCGCTACAGCAGAATGTTGACTTCGGGGTCTAAGTCTTGAGCAGGCAGTTCCCAGTTCACTATTCTTTCTCATTTCATGTATGGTTCAATTTCTCACAATAGAAAGTTAGAGAAAATAAATTAGTTCTCTGCTCAAAATCTGTGATTATAATGATCATTAGCATAGTAGGTTAAACTTTCCAAAGCATTTCCAACCGCCACCGTCAGGACCCTCGGCTGCTCATCCAAACTGAAGATGGTGCGCTTTACAACCGCGCTACGTTGCTAGCGCACAGGCAGATGGAGACGGCGTCCTCTCGCTTAGAAGGCAATGACCTCATGTCAGGGACTGGGAGCTCCGAACACTGACTACATCAAGCCCAGGGGGAGCAGTGGGGATCACTCAGCGCTGGGAGGCAGGGGCTCTGACAACCTGTCTGCTGACTTGTGACTTTGGCAAGTTACGACACCTCTGGTTTCTCTCACACGTGCCCTCCTCTCCATCCTTCCGACACTGTAATGATTCAGGCTCTCAATAATTTTTGCCTCTGCTATTGCAGCAGCTCCCACCCCACACAGAGCTACCACAAGAGCCCATCTAAAGAACACACCTAACCATGCGATTCCCCATGTCTGTATACACAGGACAAAGTCCAACACTCTTAAAACAAGGAAAACAGTGAGCCACCCCAAAATTTAGCCCCACACTCCCCTCTCCCGCCTATCTCCCATCCAAACCCCTTGCCTATGCTAGAACTAAGCGGAACTAAACTGATAATCCAACTGCCCCCTCCCCCAACTCCATGACATCTCTCAGGGGCAAGCCGTTCCCTCTAAGAGGAACTTCATCCTTTCCCGGATCATTACTCCAACCCGCTTCTTTTGAGCCCCAGATCGCGGAAGGTGCCCTGCAGATGGGTGGTTGCCAGGGGCTGGAGGAAGGGCGGGGGCGGGGCGGCGAGGGGGCGGGGCGGCGAGGGGGCTGGGACGCAACTGCTTACCAGGCACAGAATTTCCTTTGGGGTGATGAAAGTGTTCTGGAACTAGGTAGAGATGGTGGTTTTGCAACATTGTGAATATACTACATGCTGCGGAATTACTCACTTTAGAATGATTAATTTTACGTTATATGAACCTCACTTGGATTTTTCAAAAGAGGCTGCAGCAGCTCATCCTGCAAAAACACCTGCAGGGACTCCCCAGCAGCAGACTGAACCGGCACCTGGTATGCTGATCTGTCACAGCAGTTCCCACTTTCTATGATGCTTCTAGAGTGCCCATAAGGCTTTCATACTCTCATCTTCCTTATCTTCTCATCCGCTAGTGCTTAGGCTCGGTCCTCAAGAAATGTTTGGGTTTGTTGTTGTTTTTTTTTAATAAATGAAAAATAGAACTACTACTTACTTCCCTTGGGGCAGGAGGCTAGAGCAGATGATGCTGTGAAAATCTAGGGCATACAAAAGCCAAGGGCATGTATCAATTGGAAAGGGAAAGATCATCAGGAAAGACTGCAGTTCATCTGGTTACAAAGGACAAAAACGAAATGACTTCTGGGGAGGTTTTTCAGTTAGTAATAATAAGAACATTTATTCGGTTCTTCACTACTTTCCCATTTTCAAGGGCAGAAACAAATATATTTAAGGAATTTGCCTAGGGTCACAAAGCTGGTTACTGGGAGCAGCAACATTCAAACCCAAGTCACCAAGACTGCAGAGCTTGACCCTGTGACACTAAGACGTCACCCTGCCCCTTCATACTGCTTAAAAGCTGTGAATGCATATTCTTTGGCCTACAATTTGCCTTTTGTAAAGCTGAGAAAACACTCCCTTTTCCGTATTTGCCTACTTATCCATTGTCGTGAATGCTGTTTATGTATCATAAAGTACTTTTTTAAAATACAAAATGCTAATTTTTTTATAAGAGATGAATCAGTCCTGGCTGGTACAACTCCACGGATTTGAGTGCAGGCTTGTGAACCAAAGGGTCACCGGTTCAATTCCCAGTCAGGGCATACGCTGGGTTGCAGGTCAGGTCCCCAGTTGGGGGCACATGAGAGGCAACCACACATTGATGTTTCTCTCCCTTTCTTCCTCCCTCCCTTCCCCTCTCTCTAAAAATAAATAAATAAAATCTTTATTAAAAAAAGAGATGAATCATAAACAAGATCTACCACTTAAAAAAAAAACACGTCTCATTAAAAAAATCTCCCATTAAAACACTAAATCGGCAAGTGTTTGTGACCTAGTCACATATGCAGCTGAAAAGATCAGAACATGCCAGCCTCACCAGAACCACACCCATATGGCTTCCCACTGCAGACTCATTTCCACAGCACGCCAACCCCTGCCCAGGGTCAATACCCTGCAGGTGAGAGAGACGGGAGTAACGGCAACAAGACGTGAGAAATATCACACACTCGCATTTTCAGATTAGTGAGTATGATGTATCTGTCCTCCCCCAATGCCACCCCTTCCTCTCTCTTAATGTCACAATCTGGTAGGAAGAAAATTAACCAAAAGTCTCCAAGATTAAAAATATATATATTTGTGCACCTAGAAGGGAAAAACTTACTACAGAGGTAATATAGAAATATTTAAATCCATGAGTTCATAGTGAGAAAGAAAGAAAGAAAAAGAAAGAAAGATCACTTTTAGAAAATGCCGGGGAAATCCCACATTTACCGTATTTTTCGGACCACAAGACGCACCTAGGTTTTAGAGGAAAATAGGAAAAAAAAAATTTGAAGCCAAAAAAGTGGTAAAATATTGAATAACATAAGTAACATAATATTTCACCAATGTAAATGTAAACAGCAGGTGAGCTACATTCGGACTATAAGATGCACCCCCAATTTTCCTCCCAAATTTGGGGGGCAAAGTGCATCTTATAGCCCTAAAAATACAGGGTGTTTGTGTGTGTATTCAGAAAATTAAAATTCTTTTAATATTCAGAAAATCAAGAGAATGAATGAGACATCATGCTTTTTCTGGGGGTACCCAAATATTCAATGAAGGCGAGTTTCTCCTTTATAAAAGCTGCTGCATCCCAGCAAACGGATGAAGACGGGACGGTAGAAGGACAGGCCCCTAGACCCAACAACCACTGCACAGGAAACACAGGAGGCAGCGTTATGGGGGACGCAATGAGCAGAACTCTGATCTTGGGAAACTCTAGAGAAATGGCCTGGTTTCTTCAAAAATAAACTGTAAGAAGGAGAAAAAAGGAAAAACCTACAGACTAAAAGAGATTTAGGAGACATTAACAAATTGTAATGGTAGACTTCATTTGGACCCTGATTAAATAACTGTCAAAAATAAAAGTTTATAAGACAATTGAAGAAATGGAAACGCTAACTGGATACGTTGTGATATGATAGAATTATTATTTTAAAAGGTTTAAATGTGACAATGGTATTGATGTGGGTATGTTTATAGAAAGTTTTGTCTTCCGGAGAAACATCTAGAAGTGTACTATTTACAGATGAGAGGATGTGAAGTCTGGGATTTACTTCAGAATAATCTGTGGGCAGGAAAATTACAGGGTGTTTAGTTGAAATAGGATTGGTCCTGAGTTAATCATTGTTGTAGCTATGGTATTTACTTTGCTGATACTATTGTATTTTGTGTATGTTCTAAGTTTCTATAATAAAAAAAATCAAGTTACAGCCTTCAAGAATTTTAAGGTTAACATCCTTCACCTCAGTCAGTAAATCAGTTTTTAATTGGAAAAAAAAAAAAACCCTTTAGGAGAGCTAGCTATAAAATAACAATACAATGTGTTCAGAGGCATCAACTGCCCTGGGAGCATGGATGGGTAGGGTGGGGTCCGGGGAAAACGTAGGAAGGTAAGGCTTGAGCCTGGACCCAAAGACAGTTTGCAGGGCTCTCCAAGTGAAAGCACAGTGAGTGTGATGCTGTGGATCTGGGACCTCAATACAGCCCAGGGAGGGAGCAGAGAGGGGAGCAGCTGGGAGAGACAGTCAAGGAAAGTTTTTCTTTCTTTCTTTCTTTCTTTCCTTCTTTTCTGTTTTTTAAATCTGAATTAAAATTGTGAACGCTGTTACAAGTTTAAACCATTGTCTAGGGAGATGCTGACTGGCGCTGCAAAGTTGCATCTTCAGAAATGATCCTGTTGATGAGCTATTCTTCTTTCCCCTTCCCTGCCGGAATTAGCTAACGGCCAGCAAAATGTTGTTCTCAATGCCTGGTTTGCTTTTATTTGTCATCACACTCATTTATTTTCATTTAATACTTTACAAAACTTATTCTAACATTTGACTTAAACTGAGATGTGTTCACTTTTTCTAATCAGATAGGTTCTATTTTTTTATACCATGTATTTCTCTTTATTTTCATGTTGTTATTTTAAGAAAAATAAAATGCTCAATTTAGCAACTGCTAAAGATTTAAGCTCAAGGAGATGCTTCATGTTCCAAGTGTACAAAATGCAAACTGGCATATTGGAAATACCAATAGCTACTTGCATCTCTATAAGAAAAAAAAGATTAAATTAATGTGTATTAACCTCCAAGTGGGATGTGAATCTTTAGTGCAAACTCAGTGGAAAAAATACAGTGACTAGACCTAGAAAATCTTATCTTTTTTCCTTTTTTACTGTATTTTTTCCATTAGCATTTATCCCCTTCTCATGGGAAAAGTATATCTTTAAAGCTGAAAACAATCTGTACCACAAATAAGTTGAATCTCTAACTCAACTATAGTGACCTGTATCATCACTAAACGCCATTTCTTCCAATTATTTTGAAAAATAATATGACACAGCCCTGGCTGGTGTGGCTCCGTGGATTGAGCACCTGCGTGCAAACAGAGACGTTCCTGGTTCGATTCCCGGTGAGGGGACAAGCCTGGGTTTCCGGTCAGGTCCCCAGCTCGGGGCGTGTGAGAGGCAACCAACCCTTGTTTCTCTAGCTCCTTAATGTTTCTCTCTCCCTCCCTTCCTCTCTCTCTGAAAATAAATAAAATAGTTTTTAATGTGAAACAAAGTAATCCATGTGCTTACATTAATAAAACAAAATGATGCTTTAATAAACATCAAATTATCAAACATACAACCTAAAGTTATCCCCTTTTTTTAAAAATTGGGAATGAAAGAGCCTAATTTCACGACAATTTCCTTTAAGTCCCAGGAAAATCGTCCTAAAAATAGGTGGAGAGAAAGGTATAATTCTGCTTTAACTCAAAAGCAGGTTAATTAGTAGTCTCATAAAAAGCATACGATCATTTGGTAAAATCTATGTAAAGTATAAAGGTCCGTTTTAATTGCTCCGAATGCGCAACAGGGCAGTTCGAGCGCATCTCCTTTATGTTTCTGATTCTTCAAGACTTTAAAGTAATGTTTATTTCAGTAATATAAAATTTCGATGATAGAGCCATTCTCCTAACTTGCCGAATTATCTCAATCCCAACATCTGCAGCCAGGCTGTTTCTCAAGATTTCTGTTCTCCTGCCAGCTAAGAAGTGGCCCTAGTACTTCCTAGCGCGCACTGAGGGCAGGCTCCACGTCAACACGAACGGAGGTCTGTCCCACCCGTGAGACTCGATCCTGTGACGAGCCTGTCCCACAGGTGAGACACGGCGCAGCGGGATAACTACCTTCCCAATTCCACCCCCACTTCCAGAGTGACTACCCATTTGGGGCTCTGGGTTTCCAACGACGCCCGATTCCATTTGCTTCGCTCAGAAATCAAACTTTTCCCAGTGACAGGCGACAGAGGCCAGAACACAACATCCACTCAGCCGACTCAAACCTCCGAGACTCAAACCTCCGAGTCTCTGACTCACACAAGGTCCGGAGTCCCGGCGGGGAGGGCGGCGGGTCCGCTACCCTGACTACCTGGCTACGGGATGCAAATCTCCCTCTCCGCCCGCACCCTGGGGATTGAGGGGGCGCCCTCCAGGGACCTCGCGGAGCCGGGCGGGGACAGAGTGTGCGTGGGGAGCGGGGCAAGCCCCTGGGTCGCAGGGGAAGGGCTGGAGTGAAGGGGAAGACTGGATCCCGAAGCGCCAGGATCCCGCAGCCTTGGGGTACAGGGGCGGGGGAGGGGCCCCGCGAGGCCGGAGGGGGCGGGTGGGGAGGGTCTCCGAGCCCACGCGGAGCCCAGACCTGAAGGGGGTGGAGTCGCCCGGGCCGCCGGAGCAGGGCGCACGGAGGGGAAGCCGAGAGGAGCGCACGCTTCGGGGCCGGGGAGGACTCCGCGGGAGGGGAGCCCGGGAGCCCGGGACGCGCGCGGGCTGCGGGACTCACCGCGCTGGTGGCGCCGCCGGGGGACTGGGGGCCGGGCGCGTCCTGCCTCCTCAGGCGGGACTTGAGGCTCTTCATGGCCAAGTCCAGGCAGTCCCACTCCCGACGAGCGCAGCGCGCCTGGCTCTACACGCGAACCTTACAGTCTTCGGGGAGCCGGCGCTCGCGGAGGAGCAGGCGCCCCGACCCCACCTGCCACCCCGGGGCCCCCGGCCGCCGAGGGCTCCGGGCCTGCGGCGGCGCCCCGTCTCCCCGCAGCCAATCCGCCCGCGGCCCTGGGCGGGGAGGGCTGGCCACGGCCAATCGGAATCCTGGAAGAGGGAGGGACTTCCCTTCCTAAGTTAATAACACCCTTCCTCTGCCTGCGGGAGGAAAAGTTTGGAACTTCGGCTCGGGAGAGGCGGAGGTGGGTTGGTAGTGGCGGGCAGAAACGCTGGGGCCGGGCTCCAACCTCCGGCACCTGCCTACCTGGGAGGTGGGGCCTCAGGTCTGCAGAGAGCACGCGGTCCAGGCAATGCCAGCTCTCTTACGGGACTCCCCCTTTCCCACCCGCCTGCTCCTTCCCAAATAAAGTTAGGCAAGCTCCCTTCCTGCCGCGTGGTCCCAGAAAAGACTTCAGGTTACCTGCACACACCCTGGCTTTCAGGAGCCACTTCCCTTCCATCTGCTGGTGTTTTACTACACACATCCCGGTACCTGGAAACAACCATAGGTACCAAAGACTCTACGAAAAGCCTCTAGGAATAAGGTGCCAGTTGTATAGAAGGACGAACAGTTAAGGAAAGACTTTGAAAGACCTTCAAGTAAATCAAAGTACAGATCGAGTGTTCAATAATTATTTGCTCCGTCAAGAACCCACTGCTTTGGAGGGAAAGAGATGGAATGCTCGGGCTGGGGTTGCCTTTAATAAAAAATGACCCACATGGCCAAAGTGATATAAAAAGCCGTCAAAGAATAAATATTATGGCCTTTATTTCCCTTTTTTTTCTGCCTATAGAAACACATTACAGGTAAAAGTCTACAGTGAAAGTAATTATCCTATCCAGAAATCTGGATGAGAATAAAGGAAGATAGAACAAACATGAGCAACACTCAATAATTTTTTTTGTTAACTTGACGTCTTCAAAACTCTTCCTTAGAGTCCATTTTGCCCACCAAAATGTTTATTCTAGCATGCGCCCATATGAAAAAACAAACAATCCACATTTCTGACTAACAAAGAACTCTCTGTGGGAAAGGTCAGTTGCTTCCTTTGAAGTCTCCTTAGAGCAACTCAAGGTTTTATTCAAATACTGTAAGAATGTTTTTAGAATTTTCTTGGACAGATAGCATCCAAAGGCTGTGTTGTCTCTTGACAAAATAGTAAATAACAATTTTCTCTTGATTAGTCCTATAGAAGGAGATTTTCTTGGACTTCTACTCCTTCCTCACGATTCACAGCTGTTCAATTTTTGTTGTCTCATTATAGTGTCTGTGGAGGGTGACTCTATGTCCCCACCTGCCACTGCAGAGCCAAAATTATCTCATACCTGGATGTTATAGAAGCTTCCCAACCAGTCACCTGACCTCCAGTCTCACCTCTCACATGACCCATAAACTACCAACCATCGTCAAATATCTTATTCCTCTTTTGCTCAGACCTTCAGTGGCTGATGAACAAAATCTAACTTTTTGACCTGGCATTTACCTGGCTACAATATGGATGCAACCGCATCCGCCAGCTGACACTCCAAACAAATTACTCTTCAGCCCTTCTTCAACCACAGCTCTTGCCTTTTAATGTCCACATCTTTATTTGTGCTGATCCCTCCTCCAGTAATTTTCTTTCTGTCTACATTCCTCTAACAAAATTCTGCTCTTCCCAAGAATGGCAGGATGAAGCACAAGGGGGCTTCTTGAGTATGGTACATGGAGTATGGAGTATGTGGTTACCTAAATAGTGTGTTTGGCTTGTGAAAATTCAGTTAGCTTGTAGTCTTTATGATACATACACTTTTATGTGTGTATAATACTTTAATAAATTTTTTTTTCTAATCGTATGTTCATTTCAAGTGCCCTCCTCTCTAACAGAGCCTTCTCCGATCAGTCAACTGCAAGTGAGCTCCCCAGCCCCCGAAGAGTTCAATGGTACCTCTCATGTGATACTAACACTTCTGCTCTGAACAAGCATTATTTTACTGCTAGACTTCAGACTCCTTAAGACAGGGAAACTGAAAATATTTGAATACTCTAGAATTCTTAACATATGTTAGGTGCTCAATAAATACTTCTGAATAAATTGAGGAGTCCTTTTTGGTTACTGGAGTGAATTCTCATTGTTTATTCTCTCTTTTTTTTTTTAATTTTATTTGTTTATTTTTAGACAGAAAGGAACGGAGGGAGAGAAACATCAATGTATGGTTGCCTCTCATGCAGCCCCCGCTGGGGACCTGGCCTGCAACCCAGTCATGTGCCCTGACTGGAAATTGAACCAGTGACCCTTTGGTTCGCAGCCCGCACTCAATCCACTGAGCTACACCAGCCAGGGCTTGTTGTTTATTCTCATATAACGATTGATACCCCTCCTATTGTGAATACTGGGTGTCTCCTGTAGCATCGAAGTTCTTAGAATCCTGGTAACTGACCCTTTTCAGTTGTTACTGGATAAAGCAAAAGCAACAGACAGAGCCACAAATATAGCTTTCATCAGTTTCCAAAAATGTTAGACAAGTTATTTTTATGAACTGTCTGCATGATGTCCCCATGGTGTCTGTGTCCAGGGGCCTTGACAAATTTTTCCAGGCTAGAAACTTGATAGCTGATGTCTGCTCATTCCCATGTGAGAGCAGCTAAGTAAATAGCACTGGTTTAAATGTGCAGTAAGGCTTTTTTCATGTTGGTCTGGAAGCCCCCTACATGAAGTAAAGTCACTATTATTAGCAGTCAGCCAGACAGGTTTGGTTTGGTTCTGTTGACTATTATCAGTATTATTTATTTTTGCCTTCCCTTCAGAACAAAAGGCACTCATCAAACCTAGATAATTTTTTCTTTGTTACCATTCTGAATCTATATGAATTGTTTTGTTTAAGTCTAACGTTTTACAAGATAAAACCAGGAAAGGGAAATACATTTTTTAAAAATTGTTTTAATAAGTTATACATGTACAATGTAAACAAACATCAAATAATACAAAAGGATAAGAGTTTCCTGACCAGGTCTATCCTTTGGCCCCCGCTGTCAAAGAACTTGTGTTCTAGACTGGGGAAAAAGCTAACATATAGCTCAACGGGAGAACAAATACTTACTGAACCGTATGGTAGGATAGTAGATGTGGCTAGTATTCAAGAAAGAAAAAGATTAGGAAATAAGTTTGCAGGAAGAGAGGGTACTCAAGGTTGGGTGGAGCTT
The DNA here is from genome assembly GCA_004026765.1 of Micronycteris hirsuta. Taxonomy (NCBI): domain Eukaryota; kingdom Metazoa; phylum Chordata; class Mammalia; order Chiroptera; family Phyllostomidae; genus Micronycteris; species Micronycteris hirsuta. The sequence goes on from PVJI01001713.1 coordinate 23,456, forward strand.
CAGTGAATGCACTTGGGTGAGAAGGAACACCAGGGAGGCAGAGGATGTCCAGGGGACCAGCCAGAGCAGATAAGAAAGCACCCTTGGGAGATATTCATTGATAACGTTGTTCAATTTAACTATTCAGATCTTCAATGTGATGCTAATGGCAACACAGTGACAAATGCATCCCTTAAAAGGAGAACAAAGAATTAACACACAAAATTGAAAATGATCTCTTTCAGACAGGAAGATCTTCCAGACCAGTTTCAGGTGTGAATTCCATATCCAATGACTTCCTTCTTCATTTTCGGAGCGCCCGGCTATTCCTGGTAGCTCCAATAATCTGCCCACCAAAGCCAGTCAATAATTCCGTGGAGGAGCTCAGGACATCAGTCATTCTCTCGCAGCTCAGATGCCGAGGCAGAGAGCTGGCAGAGCCACGTGTAGCCAGGAGGTCATGAGCAAGGGCACCCACACCCACAACTCATATGGCAGCCCCAGGAATAAGAGACCTGGGGCAGTTCTCACACCCTCATCTCTTGCCGCAATCAAAACCAAAACACATTGCATAAGAAAGCTTTAAAAAAAAGTGGGTCATTTTTGACACTAATTGTGAAACTGTCTGCATTTCTAGTAGGCTCGCTAATGACTCCATCCTGGAAAACTAGAGTGGGAAGAAGAAAAGTGGGAAGAAAAAGTGGCTTCTGCTCCATAGAACCACAGCCACTTGGGTGAGTTTTCTGGGTTACTTGGCACTAAAACTTCTAGAGATGCCAATTCCCTCTTACAGAAACTTCTCCAATCTCACCCACTGAGGGTTGTTTTATGCTCTGCTGTTTCCATCTTGATAACTCTACCTGTTATCTCCCAAGGAGTTCTCCTTCGCTTCCATCTGTCCCTCTGCCTTCGGCCCCTCTGCCGCAGTCAGCCATTCACATCCAGTTCGCCATTAGTTTTAATACTGAAAGAGGGAGCAAAAAAGACAGGACCTGGTCAGGAACAAAACCAGACTTCGCTTGCAAAATTGATCTTACACAGAATAGTAGTTGACATATCCACATTTATTTCTTTGAATTCAGGTTTAATGTCATGAAAAATGAACTTTCCTGGCTGGTGTAGCTCGGTGAATTGAGCGTGGACTGGGAACCAAAGGGTCACCAGTTCGATTCCCAGTCAGGGCACATACATGCCTGGGTTGCGGGCCAGGTCCTCAGTGGGGGCCACATGAGAGGCAACCACACATTGATATTTCTCTCTCTCTCTCTTTCTCCCTCCCTTCCCTTCTGTCTGAAAATAAATAAATAAAATCTTAAAAAAGAAAAGAAAAAGAAAACCGAACTCATTTCATTTGGTGAAAATAACCCTTTGTTATCAAGTCTTGCTTACACGAAGTTCCAGAAATGCCATTGGCTTTTCTTTAATGAGAAGATTGATGGTCCTGAGTTAGTATGGTTCAAAGGCAGAAGCTCATAGTTGCCTCTTTTAAAACAGCTACTTATCCAGGAGCCCGGATAAACGCAAAGAATTTGGTTCAGGGTTCAGTAACTCTCTGACTCTGTAACAAACTTTCCCAGACTTTGGAGTTTTCTTATCTTGGGCAGGATACCAGGGTATGCACCAATGAGGAGCAGAAAGACTTTCAAGACTTGATCACTATTGGATAATTTGAATAGAAAAGTTTCTAGCTTTTGAGTTGAAATGTGGCAAATAAAGACTATCTCTGTGGATTTTAAATGGTGGTTTTACTTGTCCTTCTTATCATTTTTTCCTTGCAGATCTCCAGGGGCCTTTTAAAATTCTGGCAAGGTATTAGTAAATACTCTTGAATAATAATTAAATTACCAGTAAATTGTGGGACTACTATACCACCTATTACTCCATGTCAATCTTTGCTGTTTATCCTAATGATAAAACAGTGCAGACAGAATAAGTCAAGGTAAATCTAATGCTCAAATGCACTAGGTAAATGACCTAAGCTTTAATATGATGCACATTTAACAATAACCTTACAGTCACTTAAGTTAAAATTACTGCTGATTATTTGACTTGGTTATACTGAAAGGAAGGTCAGAGGCCAAATATTGAATATGTAAATGTTCTAATAAATTTACATGTAAAAACACAGTTTATTATGCATATTATTACATTGGATATCATGTAAGATTATATATTATATGTTTTAATGTAGTATTTGGAATTTTTTCATATAATATCTTTATGAATTAATACATCTTTATGTAAGTCCTGATTTTTATATTAAAAAAAACAAACCCTTCTATGGGTTCTCCACACTTGTATGTGTGGGGAAAATGTACATTTTTAAAGGTTAATCTTAAAAATGATTTCCTTGCATGGTATCATACAGGATGCATGTATGACGTGTGCATGATTGGGTTTGGTTACCAAAACACTCAGACTTTTGCTTCCTGGAAGAGATAGCTTATAAAAAAATTTATACAAGCCCCTCTGCAAAACTACTTGCACCAATGTTTAAAATTATCATTAAAAGTTAAAATATCATCTTGTATCAAATTGCTAAGTAATCCTTAATTACAATGCTAATTTGAGAGAAAAATTTTAATTGAGGTGCAATTCTTACATACAGTGGCATTATTCCACGTTGTGTATAAGCCTTCAGGGCAATTTTTAAAGCATACAGATCAAAGAGATGTGTTCACTATTATGCCCTTACGGATTAACCACATGTATATTTTCATAGCATCTATATCAATCTCGTGCAAGTATCAAAAGACATTCAGTAATAAAGGATCAATGTGTGCTTTTCCTGTTGCTATTTTATGAGTGTTGTTGCCACAAACAAAATATATTTAAAAATTACAAATTAAAATACCCACATATTCTGGACTTCTAAAGAGTTACATTTTTATTTTGCCATGCTAGGGAGAAGCATTACGTGTTACGCTCCATAAACTTCAAAAATGTTTCCAAACCGAAACATCAATTAAGAACGATTCCTTTAAATCTGAGAAGAGTATAGTCCATGAATTTGCCTAAGATCAAGGCACAGCATTTTAAGACTAAACTAGAAAGCATGTTTCTTCTACTACTGAGACATGGAGCTCTGAGAGAATCATAAACTCTCATGAGCTAGCAACTTTTCAGCGCATAACTCTGAAGTGACACATCAACAAAATAAGCCAGAATACCCTAACGCCCAGAAGCTTGGACTCTTATTAGGCAACTAAACCCTAACCAAAGTAACCTCTGGGAATCCCTAATGTGAAGCACAGCAAATCACCCACAACAGCAAACGTTGCTCTCGCTGTCACATACACACAGCCGGGAAGCTCCCACCCAATATCACGTTGTTCCGAGCCGGCACTGTCTAGCCTATGCCAGAATTTGAATGTAAATGCTTTCGTTTAAATCGCACTTCTCTCCAAACAAGAAATCGAAGTAACTTATAACAAAGTTCACTCCCATAATTCTGATAACAAAAGTAAAAAATAAACCTGAGGAAGGGAGAATTTTTGTTTACTACGAGAACAACTATTATTGCTCTCCTTGAATTGGAAATTTGGCTTTCAGCTTCCAAAGAGCCAAGGGCAAAGTAAAAATGGAGACAGTCAGTGATAACCTTAATACTGGGCAAGGAAGGACACAGCAAGTTCTCAAGAGAGGTAAAGTTTTCCTGGTGCTGTATTCTAAAATAAATTTCTCCTATGGCGCAGCTTTACGCATAAGGCAGGGAGCAGTGTAGTAGACAATCTCCTCAACTACATTCGTTGTAATATCTAGAAATATCTTTGTTATGCGTTTGCCATGTTCATTCACTCATACAATTGTTGTTTAGTCACAAATGATTGCGAGACATATGTAATCTATGTTATAAGTCAGCATTGTGTATGCAAATATATGTGTAAATACATTTGTATATAATTTACATGTAAATGCTGGGAAAACAGCAGGGAACAAGACAGACAAAGGGTCTGCTCTCAAGGAATTTAATTCCAGCAAGAGTAGTGGAAGGCAGGAGACAAAGTACACCAAAAAAAAAGTGACAAATGAATTCAAGTTCATTTATTTGGGGACAGCCGTGAATAAATAAATTCAGATAGTCAACATGAGGAAAATAGAAAGAGTAATGTTCTAGAGAAGAAGAGGGAGGGGTGACTGTCGTTTGGGTGGTCAAGCAAGGTATTCTGGAGAAAAGACTTTGAACTTGGCTCAGAATGGCAGGAAGGAGGGTGCCTGCCAAATACAAGTGTGGTGGCAGAACACTGGGGCAGGGGAAACAGCACATGCAAAGGCCCTGAGGGGAGGGTCAGCTGGGCATGTCTCAGCAGAGCATTGAAGGCTGGTGTGGCTGGAGCAGAGCGAGAGAAGGATATGAGAGGTAGGCTGGAGCTGGCGCACAAGTAGGGTCTGTGGGCCAAAGTAAGGATTTTGGATCATGTTCCCATGGGAAGCTAATGAAGTTTTTCTAATGGGAACCTAATGAAGCAGGGCACAATGGGATCTTATTTATATACAAATAAATATTCTGCTCTGGGGAGAGAATTGATCATAAGTGACAAAGAGGAGGAGTAGGAAGGCATGAACAAGATTGGGCTGTTGCCTAGAAATAGGACTGATCTGCTGGTATGTTGGGTACAGACTGAGACCTTAAGCAACTAAGTGTACGGCAGTGCCATTTATTGAGTGGGGATGACTGTGGGAGCTGTGTTTTGAAGGGACAGTCAAGAGTTTTATTGTGGTCATTCTGGTTTGAACTTCCCATTGAGCATCCAAGTAGGGGTATTTTAAGAAGATGGCCTAAATAGCAAGAGTGAAACTCACTGGAGACGTGGGGCTGGAGACACATGTTTAGGACTCAGGGCAAATCAATAGAATTTAAGACCGTGGGACAAGATGAGATTCATTACGGAAGAAGAGGGCCAAGGGCCCAGATGTGGATGCCACAACATTTAGAAAACAAACAGAGACACGGAACCGGCAAAGGAGACTAAGGGGAAATGGCTAGAGAGCAGGCAGAAAGCAGAGCGCGGTGCCGCAGCAGCCAAGGGAGGATGGATTTTCTAAGCTCAGCTCTGCCAAATGCTGCTGGAGGATGGAGAACCATGAAGACGGATGAGTGACTGTCGGGTGGGGCACCACGGATGCTACTAATAGCCTTAGCAAAACAGTTTCCACCCGTCTGGGGGAAAGATGTCTGTCTGAAGTAGGTTCAATGAAAGGAAATGGGACGGAAACTCTGACCAATGTGGTGCAAAGGGGAGCAGAGAAATGGGGATAGTAGCTGGGGGGTGATGAGGTCAGAAATCCTTTTATTTCAGAGTGTGTGCTACCAACATTTGTTGTCAGCTGGGAGGAGTATGATCCAGCAGAGGGGGAAGGGCTGGTGCAGCAGAGAAGGGGAATGTCTAAAAGAGTTAAATCCTTGAGCAGATGAAAGGGTCGTGGTTCCTGAGACAGGAGCATGGGCTCCTGTCCTCTGTGGTAACGGGAAGGAAGGCAAGAAGTACAGGTACAGGTACATACAGGTGGGCGTATTTAGTGGAAAGAGAAGAAGGTCTTATCTGGATTGCTTCTGTTTTCTCAGGAATCATGATTATCAGTTAAAAGTAAGATGGGCAGTGAGGAAACAAGGCTTTTGAAAGTTTCGGGAGAAACAAGAAGGTCATAACTGGCCAATATTTTTCAGTCTTTCAACTCAAAAATATCTACTTGGTGTACCTGATCTAGTAAATCCCCAGTGTTATTTGGACAGCATGACAGATAATTTCTTATTTATATCGTTCTACCTGCAAAGGAATCAGCTCAGATAGGGACCGCCAAGAATTAAACCACTAAACACCAAGCATTGGTTCATTTGTGTCCCTAAACGGTGCAGAGATTGGTCAAAATAGTTGTGTAGCAAAGCACCACATGGCACCCTTTTGCTGTGTGTAGCCCATAGTACAAAGTACTGGTGCTCATATGACTGTACAATGACTAAAATTTATTGAGACACCGCCATATGCCAAGCCCTGTGCTAAGTTCCTTACATGTCTAATTTCTTGTAATACTCCCAGCAACTAAATGAGAAGCATGTACTATTATTATCCCCGTTTTGTAAATGATGAAGCTGAAGCTTATGAAGGCTACATTACAGCGGTATTAGAGACCATGAAGTTGTTCGTGAGCTGGAAGGACAGAGTCAGCATGCAGCTATGAATGGAGTTGTGTAAATAAATGTAAAGCCAGGTTTAATAAGGTATTCATGCTTGTACATAATTTGCCCATAGGAAAATAAAGCTATAAAGCCAAAACTTAAATAAAAGGACATATACCTGTAAATGACTCACATAGAAAGTTAAAGTACTTCAGAGAGAAAGTCTAAAAGTAAAAAAAAAAAAAAATGAGAATTTCAAAGCCCCTGTTGACATCACAAAGTTTGTTGAAGGAGAGACTCAATCACTGGGTACCAGTAAAGTGTTTAACAGCTGGCTTTTGGGGGTGATGGGGAATGCCTGGTTTGTGGTGATTGCCAATTTCTGTTGTGTAAATACTTCCACCCCAGAGTTCAAGTTAACAATGTGGCATCAACCAGCTCACAAAAATTCGTTAAAAACTACCAATTCACTCTTGTTGGTGAGCTCCAGCGTGCCACAGGAATAAGCCAGAATGATTCCTTCTGCTACCACCAGACCTCTTGTCCCCTTAGATACGTCCACCAAGGACAACTTTGAGATCTTAGAACTTCAGCTGGTCTCAGATTGTAGCCCCCATTCTGTGGGCCAAGAGAATAAAATAAAAAGGGAACTCTAGCCATGAATTCTACTGATTCTAATGTATTTTTGATATTAAGGTTAAGCATAGGTGTCTGTATTTTCTCTCTTTTTCCCCAAATTATTGACAAAATTAAGCGAATAAGATAAAAGCACATACAGAGATTCAGAGAGGTCACTTTCCGAGTTTCAACACGCCTGCGTAATTCCAGGCCTTATTTTCCTAAGCAGTAGTTATACAGCTTGAGATTCAACCAAGTGGCTGAGAAATTGGCGTTGATTTATTGGATAATGGAAGTGACTTTGTTTCCTGTATGAAAACAATTCACACAGAGATTTAGCTTAATGCCATCTTAAACAAAGGATTCATTGACCTTCTAGTTTCAAGTTTAAGATTATGAATGCTCACTAAAGTAGTGCATTTACAAAGTCATGGTTGACTGTCCTGTGAACTTTCAGAATTACGCCTTTCCAGTTCCATTTCTGATTCACGTATGGTTTATAGTCTAGGGTTGAAACAGGCTTTAGGGTGGAATCAAGCTTTTTTTTAGATGTGAAGGCTAGATTTTTTTTTTTATGTCAATGTTCCTGGTATTATAGGAACACTAAATTCTTTTGTCATTTTAAATAAACATTTAATTGAGATTCTAGGTAAAGATCTCAAAAAAAACAAAACAAAAACAAGAGAAGTAACAAACAGTATTATTTGGAAAGGAAAAATTAAGCAACATGTGCACCTCTGATTGACGAAATGTATTCATTCATCCATTACATTTTTATTGAGTACCCATTAAGTTCCAGGCATTGTTCAGACTTGCTGAGATTAATCACTGTCCCTAAAGCGGTGTTCCTTAGATCAGACCCTAAGCACCCGCGTGGTGGGACCAGAGGGAGAAAGGGCGAGAGATGGCGGAGATGACCTGACAGGTGTCAGGGGAGTAGAGGCCTATATCACGTGGTGCCTGGTAGGATATTGTAAGGGCTCAAGACTTATTCCCTGGGGAACATGGGAAAAATATGTCAGGGGTTTTAAGTAGCCCAGGCAAGAGGCATTGGGGACCAGACCAGGATAGTAGCAATCGAGAAGTGGTCAGATTCTGGATGTATTTTGAAGGTTGAGCCAATAAAAAAAGCCCTGGTGGGTTGATGTGAAATGTCAGAGAGTCGATGATGAATCAAGTGCCTGGGAGAGTAGAGTCGTCATCCACTGAGCTGAGGAAGGCTGTGCGTGGAGCAGGCTGTGGGGAGGGCTTAGGGAAGATCAGGAGTTCAGTATTGGACGTCTATTATTGCTCACATGTAAGTGTTGATGGCAAGTAGGAGGCTGGATGTATGCAGCCGGAGTCCAAGACAGAAGTCTGGAATGGAGAGATACCCTCAGGGGTCATCAGCAGACAGTGGGCACAAGACTGTATGACATCACCAAAAGAGGAAATATAAAGAAACGAGGACCAAAGACTGAGCTCTGGGACACTCTGTGATTCCCACGCTGGGAGAAGTGGCATCCGGGGAAAGAGGAAAGCCCGGAGAATGGAGTCTCGGGAGTCACATAAAGGAATTGTATCAAGGAGAAGGACAAGGCTGGCTGCGTCGATGCCGCTCACTGGTTGTACCTGTGAGGACCAAAAATTGCCACTGAGTTAAGCATTATGGAGCTTAACGGTGACCCTGGACACAGGCACAGAGATACGAGGTAGTGGGGACAATGGCCGAACGGCAGTGGCTTTAAGAGGAAACGAGAGGAGAAGAATCAGAAACGACAGTAAATGTAATTCCATCTAGCAGTTTTGGTACGAAGGGGAGTGAGGAAATGGGGCATGAGCTGGTGGAGAAAATAAAATCAAGAAAAGCTTTTCTTAGATGGTAGAGATTAACAGGATATCCCCAAATTAATTGTATATACACAGCTCCATGTACACATGCCAATCTTTGCACTTTTATTATACTATTTACATGTCTCTCCCCCAATAAGTTGTGAGTTTCATGAGGCCAGGGACCTGGTTTTATTCAACTTTATATGCATGTAGGCTAAGAGTATATTGGTTTTCTATCGCTGCTATAACAAATTACCACAAACGTAGTGGCTTAAAACAACACGGTTCTCTAAATTAGAAATCTGACCCAAGTCACTGGGCTAAAATGAAGGTGTCAGCAGAGTGTCTATTTCTTTGCTTTTTTCCAGCTTCTAGAAGCTGCCCGCATTTCTTGGCTCACAGCGCCTCCTCCATTTCTACACCAGCCTGTCTGCATCTCCCTGATGCTGTCCCCATAGTCACATCTCCCTCTGACTCAGAAATCAGCTGCGGAAGGTTTTCTGATTCTAAGGAGGCGTGTGATTAGATCGGGCCTACCAGACTATCCTGGACAACATCTCTGTTTCAGGGTCCTGAGTTTAAGCACATCCGCAAGATCCTTCTACTGTGTAAGGTAACATATTCATAGGTTCTGAGGACTCTGAACATGGTCCATAACGGACATCTATCCAGGTCATTATTCTGCCTACCACACCCAGCGACTGACATGGAGATAAATACGCATTACGAATGTAACACATGCATTTTTCCTCTTGACATTGGTCAGACTGCATTAGAAAGGCCTGAATTCCCTAAAAGACTATATAGTCTTTTTTTTTTTTTAAAGATCTTATTTATTTTTTTTTAGAGAGAGGGGAAGGGAGGGAGGCAGAGAGGGAGAGAAACAGCAATGTATGGTTGCCTCTCACATGGCCCTCACTGGGGACCTGGCCTGCAACCCAGGCATGTGCCCTGACTGGGAATTGAACCGGGACCCTTTGGTTTCCAGCCCACGCTCAATCCACCGAGCTACACCAGCCAGGGCTAAGACTATATAGTCTTTCTGAGAGCAGAAACTGCTTCACTTTTGTTCTTCACCCTATTCAGAGCCCTTAGCCCAGGGCATGACGTGGTGCTGAAGTAGTATTTGGTGAACGATGGAATGGATAAATAAATTTGAGCACGCCAGTTCTTTCACGTAAGCCGCTATAGGAGAAATCCCTTCTGTGGGCACATCAGATGATATCTCATCCCTTCAAGCGAGATGGGACACCCTCTCTGGGAGCAGGGTCCGGTCCTCTTCCTCGCCCTGCCTTCTGTCTAACCTAACAGGATTGTGCATCATCTAACTTTATGCAGATACAACCCTTTTATATAAAAATGAAAGCATCCCAAGACAAACTTCTACTCCTTGTATTTTTATTTGCCAATGTCGATCTTTCCAACAGCCGCTTAGTGTGTTGAAGTAGAGCTTCAACAATTTATTAAACCTTTGTATACAGGGCCCTAAAGTGGTGACTCAGATGTGGTGGAAGTTCAGGCATTTGAGGAAGAGCCAATGCCACTGGTTCTGTGTGGGAAAAAAAAAAAATGGCGGGAACCATGGTGTAGATCAGGCATCCAGAAGCCCAGACATGCGTCACAAGCAAATCTTAAGGAGAGCAATGTAGATAGGGCTGCAACAGCCAGAAGGCCACTGAAGAAATCCAGAGGCTGGAAGAGGGAAGCCCAAGAGAGCAGAAGGAGTGGGCATTCAGGGCTGTTCATAGCCCATGCCCACCCAACCCATCCAGGTACATCTCCCTCTGCCTCCCTCAGGGTCGCATCCCTTGGAGTAGATGCGTGTCCTCCTCCAGCTCCCCTCCCTCCCAAGCACATTCCTGAAGCTTTGCTCACATCCTCCTGCTTTCCCGGTGCATGTGAACCCATTGCCCACACCCTCCTTCCTGAGCTCTCACCTGCCCAGTTTCCTGAGTCCCCTTGCCCTGCTGATATTCCTGCTATCTCTCTGAACTTGCTTTGATTTTCTCTGGATCCCATTTTGTATTAGTTGTCTAGGGCTGCTGTAACGAGTACCACAAACTTTGTGTCTGGAAACAACAGAAACACATCGTATCACAATTCTGGAGGCTGGAAGTTCAAAATCAGTGGGGACACAGCTCAACCTGGACCGCTCCCCTATAAAGCAAGCATCTACAAAGTGGAGTGAGAATCCAACAGGGCACACAAGATAATCCTTTGAGGAAAGGAAAGAACATATTAACAATTTTATTTCTACTTATTTTTTTCTTAAAAAATAAGAGAGAGCCCTGGCTGGCGTAGCTCAGTGGATTCAGAGTGGGGTGTGAACCAAAGGGTCGCCAGTTCGATTCCCAGTCAGGGCACATGCCTGGGTTACAGGTCAGGTCCCCAGTAGGGGCCACGTGAGAGGCAACCACACATGATGTTTCTCTCCCTCTCTTTCTCCCTCCCTCCCTCCCCCTCTCTCTAAAAATAAATAAATAAAATCTTTTAAAAAAATAAGAGAGAAATTAAGTTTTACCAGCATTTACTACGTGGACAGACACAGGTGACACCCCTTGTATTCTCTCTGTCGGAGCCCCATGTCACGCACTGCGAGTGCTGGGTCCTGAGGGAATGGCAGACTCTCCTTAGTGCAGGGGCCCAAGGGAGCTGCCCTGCTGCATATTGGACTTCAGTGTAGCTCTGCATAACTCGTTCATGTGCTTTAAGTTGTGGTTGCTTTTGGGCAAATGGGACTTTTAACCAGTAGAATCATTACAACGCTTTGTACTAAGGCAAAGCCTGACTGCGGGCGACATAAATTCTAAACAAAAGATGAGATTGCACTTTATGTTACAACATTACAAGTTTTCCCATTTTGCTAGCCTTTTTGATGATGACAAATAACAATAAGTAGCATGCCATCTACCAAATATATTGGGGGGGGGAATAAAAGAGTAGGAGCTGGAACTGGGAAACCCTCACAAATCTGGGTCTCCCATGAAAGGATGCACTGGAAGATCTCCATTCTCCAGCAAAGAAACACGTGGGGAAATGTTTCCGAGTCGGCCTGGTCTTCAGGTGGGGACACAGAAGTCTCCACATGGATTTTTAAGCCTATGTCTGGCCTCACATCATTTGAGGGGGTTGAAACTATACTAATTGCATGGAGTTGGCACCTTGAAGCCAAGAAATCTGCATTAAAAATTGTTCTTAAGCCACTGACACCCCTGGCAGAAGCAAACCAAAACCAGCTCAGAGGATGCTCCCTCAGCCTAGGTCTGACAGGGTTCTTCTTAATATATTTTTTTAGTAAGTAAACTACTTGCATAATTAAAACCCATGTAAAAGGCTGTGGTAGGACCAGTTAGAGGTCCCGGCATATGAACTAGAGGTGGGTGGGAAGTGGGAGGTGGGTTTAAGAGATTTTGGAGGGATAATCAGTAGACTTTGATGATGGATTTGGAGGCGGTGGGTGAAGGAGTGGGAAGTGAAGGATGACTTCCTCGTCTCTAACTTGCAAACCCGAGCGAAATAATGTTGCCCTTTCCCAAAAGGGCACAGAGGAGCAGCAACAGGTTTGTAGGGGAAGGAAGTTTGCTCAGTTTGGCGGGCGTTGAGCTAGAGTCACCTATAATGTATCCACATCCATCAGCAGGGAGGCTCTTCCAGCCTGGAGCTGAAGATACAAACTCCAATGCTGTCAGCATATATAAATGGCATTTTATAAAATATGGCATGTATAAAAGGCCCAGGAGGTGTACGGAGTGACGCAAGCCTAGGACAGAGCCTGAAGAACCACCGCGTTAAGAGGATGGGCGGAGAAACACAAGCCAGCCAACTCTAGGGTCACAGAGGCGAAATGTCAGTAAATATAAAGGGCAAGTGGTATTGACAGAGGTCAACAGCCAGTTTCCTTCCGTCATCCTCACACAAAGCACAGCTTATCCAAACACTCGGAACACTTCTGCGCCACACCTCTGCTCCACCTTCATTCATGAGAGAATAAATAAATTTAAGGCATCCAACACAGCAATGCTGTTTGCACAGTTGATCACACTTACTTGGGACATTTATTTGTCTTCTTTCTTGGTATTGAATTTCACTATTTCAACTAAACAATATGCAAAGCAGAAGTTGCATAGAAGAGCAATAAATCTTCTATACTAGGAAATGCTCTGATATGATCTCCTATCAGCCCAACTAATCTGAGAACCACGGGTTGGTCTAAATGGTAAACTGTAAATGGTGTTTTCTCAAAGGCCCTCAGGGACCCAGTGACTCAGAGGCCTCTCTGCTGGTCTCACTGGTATCTGTCCTAGATGCATTACACATTCTTCGCCACTGACTGGCTCAGTTCAAACACTGGGCGAGCAAGTTTGGGGTCAGGGGACCAGTCAGTCTATTTACCATTCTGTAGTCAGATCTTGGCTACTTCCCTTCGTACTGGACGCATGACTTCTGCCTGTTGCTCCTCATTCTCCGCAGGCTTGGCTGCTATCGCAAATCTTTCCTCAAGCATTTCAGCCTGTGGATCTTCTTCCTCCCTGTGGACTTTTATCGCATTTTCTGTCACTCGCCTGCTCCTCGATAATGTCTGGTTTGAAATTAACTTCACTAGATCATACGTTTCCTCTGAGTTATTCGCTGTCATTGGGAAGGTTATTGAAAGACTTGACATGTTTATTCATTCCCCTGGAAGCTCAGACCCTCCTTCATCCTTGGCATAGGTAATACTAATAACCAATAACTGATTACTAATTCTATATAAAATATGGACATGTTTATAATCATACATAAACCTGATTATGACGTGGTTCATTCTGAAATGATTCATTATGTATTGAGGACCAGAGGGAGGGAGGCACAGAAGAACGGGCTAAAATCAAGTCTAGGCTAGGTGCAATACAAGTGATTCATTTATTTATTTTAATTTTCATGTTAAAATTGAGTGGACCAAAAACCCATATATTATAGAATTGATAATGTGTCAGTTACTGATCTGGTGCTTCTCATCTCCAAATCTACCCTTCATGGCCAGCATGCTACTGGAACTGCAGCTGGATCTATAACCGTTCCTCTTTACCTGGTGGCATTGTTACGCTTTGTCAGGAGAGGGTTCTGGGGGGTACTGCAGGACAGCAGGAGAAAGGGAGGTATCTTCCGGTTCTGGTGTGCTTCGTTTGCTTCTTACCCCTATGGCGTCTCTGTGGCAGAGGACAGGTGGGGGGCACACTCACCTCAAGGGAGTTTCAGCAGCGCCCCACACGCAGCCTCTGTGGAGTCCACAGCACCTGTGTTCGCCTCCAGGGAGACCACGGTACCCCCGGGGGCAGCTTCTCAACAACTCTTCCCAGTGCCCTGGTGGATGACTCCCAGCCTGCCAGCCCCGGCCGGCAACCCCTCCAAGAATTTCTGTGCCGTTCATTGAGTTACGGCTGTAAGGTCTTTATGTCAGTCTTGGGGGTGGGGACTCCTTGAATGTGTCCCTTCCTTGAGTCCTCTGCCCCAGCCCTAGGGTAGGCCCTAGGCTGCTCTATCTGCTGTTCCAATATTCTTCAGAGTTCACATCACCCCTGAGTAGTTAGTTCTCTGTCATTAATTCCAAGTACTGTGTGGTTTCTCCTATCTGGACCCTGAATAATACAGACAGGATGAAACGGGATAATGTCATCCAATTTCCTTACTTTATAGTTGAGGAGGTTGGACCAGGAGAGGGACCAGGAAAGGAAATGCCTTTTCCAAGTCACAGCTAGTGAGCAGTGGAATTAGAAGTGGGAGTCACATCACCTACTGGTCACTTTAAGTAGTGATTGCACTATATTAACCTGGGGCGATACCTCGGTGTCGAGTGAATGGATTAACGAATGAAGGCTCTGAGAGCAAGGCTTCATGGGGGAAAGCCCAAGTCTTTGATGATGGTGATGGAAGTTATCACAGAGACTAGAAAAGTACACAGTTAGGAGAGGCCAAGACCTCTTAGCAAAGAAATTGCCAGCTACATCACAATGGACCAGGCTTAATCAACAGCTCAATTTCAGCCCACAGATGGCCAGGGGGGGTTGGGGGGGCGGTAACTTCTAGGGGGCATTTGCTCTTCAGGTTCCTGAGCCTTGAGCATCGTTGGCCAGAAAACATGTCTGTGTATCCCAGTGCCCACCCACCGACTCTTCAGATCACCCAGGCTGCCCAAATATTCACCAGCTGGTGGCAGCTTCTCTGGAAGGGTCCCAACCTAATTGTAGTATCCAGAGGAGGTAGCTTTGTTGTGGCTGAAAACTAATGGCAGTGGAGAGGATGCCTACTAAACAACCCCCATCACCCACCCACGTTCGTGAGAGTCCCACAGCCCACAAAGCAATGCTGTGGATTTTGTAATTAATAGTTTTTCTTTTACTAGGATGGTTTTGGCACAGGTGGCGCCAATACGCAGTCTCTTTGAAGCACTGGCCTGGGCCCAGCCATTGCTCCTAATTTCTAATTAGGGAGTGTTTGCACAGCAAGAGAAGAAAGGCCAGTCTAGCAGTAGTGATTAGCATTAGGAGGCGGCGGGAAGGGCTAGCCTCATGCAAACTCACTTTAGACAAATTCATTAAAGGAGAGGGAAGTCCAGCCGTAGAAGATAGAGTAGAAATAATACTAGGCTTGAAGTCCAGCACACAGAGGTCAAGTCCCAGCTGTTACTAGTTGTTGTTATGATTCTGGACCCTAGTAATCACATTCCAAGAGTTAGGGAAGGAAGTAGAAAAACACCTCTCCTCTTTACCCACTGGTCCCTTCAAGAAATTGACTCCTGTGTGTTTCAGAAAAAAATACTATTCTTTAAAAGAATGAGGGTTTCACTTTGTACCTCTCCGGGCACAAATAGCCCATAGTGCATTTCTTAGGCATGCGTTCATCTGGGTACCCTCTGAGCACCTTCCGGGTCTGACGGAAGCAACCAAGTCCCAACCATCTTTCAGGTTCCAGCTCAGAGCCCTCCCCTGCAGACCTTCCCTGCTCGCTGACACACTTGAACCCCTTTCAACTCATTTCACAATTAACCCTACAACCTGTAGACCTTAGCCAATAAATTGTATCTTTAGTTCTCAAGACTTGCTCTCATGAGACTTGAGAGTAATGAATGAGACTTAATTCATTAATCCGTTAATCCATTTCTTGCCCATAGACTTATAGGCAAATCCACCAATTTGCTGTGTCTCTATAACCAGGCTGTGGACTCTCAAGGGTGGGAATTGGCCCTTACACTTTGTGCCTCCCACAGATTCAAGTACAGTGTCCTGTACATCATTAGTGTTCAATTCATGATCCTTAATCGATTGGTCCATTAGCACCGTGGTTGTATAAAGGCCTGTACGTAAAGGTTCTTGTCCTCGGGATGGATTCAGTCTGAATGAGGGATGTGGTCCAACCTTAGGAGTTGATGGAGAATGCAAGTAGGAGCCTCTGACCTGTGACTCACTGTAAGTAAATGCAATAGGCCAGTGGGTCCCAGACTTTGGGTCTCAGATCCTTTCTGGTCCGTGAGATGTACTAAGTATCACGAATCCTTATATCTATAAGATGACTCAGCCAATCCCAGAAGATGCATATACTTATTTTGCAAATGTATATTGTGATTGGCAAAGTATTGAGCCTCTTAAAAGCCTAGGAGTTCACGCTTTGCTTTGGTCATCACAGCATTTTAAAATAGGTACTAGAAGAATAATTATTGTCATGTGGGTTCTGTGAACATTTTTTGAAGTTAAAAATCATCATAATCCAATAGGGTTATTCAAACCGCTGGCATAGACAGCTGAAATGTAGAAAAGAAAGTGAACACTTTAGCCTACATAGGTCAAAGGATTTTTTTTTTTCCTGAAAGAGATCGGATTGGAATTGAGCTTTGAGTAATAAGTTCTTAACAGCAGGATCATATCTGCAGTTCAACTCATTTCAGGTGTTTCAATGTATTCGACAGGAGAAAGGCCGCAGGACTCATACCTTTGTGCCGCCATTCTCTCCATGAAGCGTCATGATACTTCAAAAGCAGAAGGTGCACAGATGAATTGGAGCGCAGGTAGAGGGAACCCAGATTACAAGCATCCAGGTTATTCGCAAAGACTTGAGAAACCATGTACCCTTTGAATGTATACCATTCAGTCAAGAGACTCTGAAACTTATTTGGTCAGGTTATTTTTAAATGTCTTCTGAGCATGACATCAGCTGTGAATGTCTGCCATCCCTCAAAACCAAACGAAAAAAACGTGTGTATAAGCACGCATGTGGACAAGGAATCACGTGTATGAGGACTGCGCGTTCAGATGAGGTGCAATGGTTTCTATCTGTCACATGACGGGGATGGAGATGTGGATAGTCGTCCAAGATGGGCCGCAGACTCGCCCTACACAACTTCTTGGGCAAGTCACTTTATTTTTTTTCTAGGCTTTGAGCAGAAAATAAGGGTTGGAGCAGAGAATCTGTAAGGTCTCTTCTACTGGCATGTTTCTGCTTTTTGGACAGTTGCTGAAGCCCTCCGTCCCCAGGGGATCTGGCTGGTACCACTGCCCAGCCCTCTGACCCAGGAGACATGGCCAGGGACTTGCCCCACGGGGAGAGCAGAGGGAAAGCAGATGACTTCCCCATTTGATCTGAAAAAAGTCCCAATAGGCTCTCATTGCTATAACCCTTCCGCAGAAGTAACAGCTCTGCAACCAGGTAACACTTCACTCCCTCTGGTCTGACCTTTCCCTTTAGGTTAAAATTTGTCAGTGAATCAAATTTCTGTCTTTCTTTGGACTTGATTTCACTCACATGAAAATCCTCCCTATTCACTCCACTGCACTGCCTGGGGGAGATCACATAAGACACAGGTGGCAAACACAGGCCCTCCACCTTATTTTATCCGGCCCGGCACCTTATTTCTACCCGGCGGCAGCACCGAGCTCCTTGCCCCTCATTAAGGAGGAGTTACATGTATACAGTCCTAAAATTATGTTTGGCCCTTTGAAGGCAACCGTGAGGCGGATGCGGGCCCCAG
Source organism: Micronycteris hirsuta (assembly GCA_004026765.1). Taxonomy (NCBI): domain Eukaryota; kingdom Metazoa; phylum Chordata; class Mammalia; order Chiroptera; family Phyllostomidae; genus Micronycteris; species Micronycteris hirsuta. Next base: position 40,984 of record PVJI01001713.1, read on the forward strand.
TGAAAATGAGTTTGACGCCCCTGATAAGATAAATATTTGCATAAACATTTTGGCATGAAGGATCACAATGCTTCAAAATATTCATATCTTTTTATCATATAATTCCTTCCAGACATCTACCTTAAGGAAGTAATTCTAAACATTTAAAATCCAGTCATAAAGATGTTCACCATCAAATTATATAATTTATAATGGCAAAAAATGGGAGCAAACTAAATGCCTGGCACAAGGGAATGGTTAAGTGGGTCATAGTTAATTAAAACAGTGAAAGGTTGTGTTAAAAAATGGTCTTAAAGAGTTTGAAATAACAACTTGGAGACTGCTTAGTTTACGAAATGATAAATAGAGAGAGATACAAAACTGGTTGACAAAATATAAATTGAAAAATATTGAAAAACAATACAGCAAAATGTCAGCAGTGATATTTCTAAATGCCAGGATCCTTCATTGCTCATGTTCATCTATTTTTATTGATAAGCTTTTATTATTATCAAAATAAAAATATGGTTCAAATATAAAGGAATACAGCTGGATGAAATACTAAATAAAATACCTCTCAGTGAAGGAATACAAATGTTATTTTCTTCTTTATATTTTTCTTCATTTTCCAAATTATATACTATTTATATAACCAAAGCCAAAAATTTCAGAAAGCCCGCAGTTCAGGAGATCATACCAGGGCAATTATCCCGGGGCTCCCATCCACCCCCCACCCCGATGAGTTGGTGCAGCTCAGCAGCCTGCCAAAGGGACCTGTCGAAAGGTGCTCTACCATGTTTGTCACTACATTTAGACTACAGGTGGCAGGAGGAAGGAATGATCCAAGGGGCAGCTGCTTGGGACGTCTCGGGAACCCCAATCCGGGTTGTGCTGTTGACTGTAACAGCACTTTCAAATGTCCCGAACAGCCATCGCTGCACTGCTTGTCCTGAGAACTGGGGGCACACTCACTTGTCCCCACAAATGCCCAGCCCGTGCACCACCAGCAGGGGATAGTCAGGGCAGGGAGCCAACCGAACAGGTGACACCACTAGAGACTTTAGGGTGTGCTCCGCCACTTCCCTCTGCTGCCCTAAAGAGTGGTGGACTCTGGCTGCTGGGAGGTCAGCTTCCAGCAGACTGTAGGCTGGAAAAATCCCGGAAAACAACCAGGAGTGCTCCCTTTCATCTCAAACATTTGGCATTGAGATGAAGCATGAGAGTCACATTTGTTTTCCAGCTCTCCCACTCACTAGCTGAAGAGCCTTGGACAAGCTGCTTGACCTGTGCCTCAGTTTCCCCGTTTAGCACTGCTCATAGGACATGGATGCTGGATACACGGTGTTGAATGAAGTACAAAGGGTGAGACAGGGAGGGTTTCATGAAGCATGCCCAGGAAGGCTCACAGGGCCTTCTCCCCTTGGGGAAGAAACGAGTATTACTTCCTCCCCTCCCATGCCCCGCTTATCTCGAACGAATTCCTTTCTGCCCAGTGCAGGCTTTTCCTGGCTTTCCTCTTGGTTGGGGACACAAATCTACAGTCCAGTCCGCAATTAGGCATTACTCAGTCTCATCTCAAGTGTCACCCAGGACAAGTTCATTCAACGTCTGTTTAAATGCTTATTAAAGAAATAGGTAATATCTACCCTTCCATTTTAAATGATAGCTTTGCTGGATGGAGTAATCTTGGATGTAGGTCCTTGCCTTTCATGACTTTGAATACTTCTTGCCAGTCCCTTCTTCCCTGTAAGGTTTCCCCATTATATGAAATGTTAAATGGACTTATCTAAGAAAAAGAAGATAAAAACTATGAATAGTAACATGACAACAAACTCACGACTATTAACAACTGAACCTAAAATAACAAACAAAAACAAGCTAAGCAAACAACTGGAAAAGGAACAGAATCACAGAAAGGAGATCACATGAAGGGTGATCAGTGGGGAAGTGGGAGGAGGAGAGGGGAAAAGGTACAGGGAATAAGTAGCATAAAAGCTAGGTACAAAATAGACAGGGGGAGGTTAAGAATAGTATAAGACATGCGTATAACCCATGGACGTGAACTAAAGGGGGGTGTGTGGTCATGAGGGGTGTGCAGGGAAGAAGGGAGTAAAGGCGGGGGCATGGAGCAACTGTGATAGCATAATCAATAAAATATATTTTTTAAAAAAGAAATAGGTAATAATTGGAGCTAGAACAGATGTAGAAGACCATGTTCTGGCCCTTACCAAGTTCACTGTTTAGCCAGAGGAGAGAGAACTAGTTGTGATTCAAAATGTCTGTATCAAGTGCTTCCTGGGGTCTCAGGTGAGGGGGCCCAGGAGAAAGATGGGGAGGGTGAGGCAAATCTTCACCTTTGAATTGATGCCGAGGAGGAACAACTTGCCTGATAGATGGCAGGTGTTCACAGTTGAACGAGAGCCGAAGAGAGGAGAGCAGGTGCCCAGGCTTCAGAGGAAGGGGTGAGTCTGCTGCATACAAGAAATGGGAACGTGGAAAGATGTGGGGCAGGAACAGAGGGTCCTCAAAGTCAGCAAGAGAGCGTGTGGTGGGTGTGAAGGGGAATCCTGGGAACTGCACCTGCCCAGGAGATTCGCATGGGAGCTACCTAGCTCCTTATTGCAGAGATGCTGTTTGGAACAATGGAGGGCCGAGGTTAGCCTCCCTGCATTGTCATGGGTTAGACTGAGACACAAGACAAGAAAGACTGCAGGTGCTGGGAACGGAAGCAATCTGTGGGAAATCAGGCCCTGGTCTCAGGAAATCACAGAGGGAGCGTTGTCACAGGCGGGGGATGGTTAAGAGCTAAGCCCACACAGTGCCTAGTGGCGGCGTTGGGCACAGCAGAGTTCCACCACCAGCTGATGGGGCAGTGGGAGCTGCTTTTCTCCATCTGTCTCACAATCGAGCTTCCTCTAAGTATTTCCATGTTAGTCTTAACCATGATTATATTATATTACCTTTAAAAAGATGGAAAAGCCCCCAACGCCCATTTCCCACCACCCCTACCCCTGCTGCACTGCTCTGGTCACGCACAGGGGAGTCCAGGCTGGAGCCCAGTATAACCAGCCCACAAGGGTCAAGGGCGCCCCAGGGGGTCTTAAACATAAAAGGGAGAATAACAGCACATCAAGGCGTTCCCAAAGGGCCAGCCAAGTGAATGTTGAAGCCCACGCAAACTCCTCTTCATGTGGAGAGGGAGGGAGAGCTTCCCATGGGCGGGCCAGGGGAAAGATAAACAAAGGAAAATCAGCATTCAGAGCAGAGAGGGAGGATGGAGGCCCCCAAACGCAGCTAGTGTGAGTACGTATGTAAAACAGGGTTTGATTGGCCCCACGGCGCTCAGTCGGGGATTTGGGGTGTCCTCTGAGAGGCCAGTGGAGCTAATTTAAGTCATCTGTCTGCTGGAACTTAGTTGAAATGAGGTTTTAGTAGGATTCTTCCTGTGGATACTGTGGTTAAACAGAAAATTCCTTTTAAATGATGTCTGAAGAGTGAGTCAAAATGAAGCCAGGCAGCTCAAGATGAGTAACTCCGGGTCAGGGCACGCAGGAGCTGGGCTGAGCCTGTATTGACGGAGCAATGCAGGAGCACACGGGGGAGAAGCTTCGGAGGGAGAAGCTGCTTCCACAGCCCTCAGCTCTCACCCTGGCCATGGCCCTCCCGCTCCTGCCATCTCATCTGGGTTTTAGAAGGAGCAGTTTTTCCTTGCAGAATTCTTTAGCGTGATTGAACTTCAATCATCATAGTCAACCCCATTTTATTTTTTCAAAATAATTTCTTTTATTGCTTTTTAATATTTGCATTTAATATTTAATTATCGCTTTTTTGGCATTAATAATGCTGAAAGGAACATATAGATGCAGATGTCTTTTGGATTTAATGTTCTGATTTCTTCCAATAAATACCCAGAAGTGGAATTGTTGGGTTATTTTGTGTCTTTTGTTACAGACTTTGTTTTAAAGCATTGCTACCCCACCTTTCTTGGTTGTTTTGATTTTTGTGAAATGTCTTTTTCCATTCCTTTACTTTTAATTCATGTGTCTTTCAATCTGAAGTGAGTCCCTTGTAGACAACAAATATACGGATCTTGTTGTTTTTTTTTAATCCATTCAGCCACTCTGTGTCTTTTGACTGGAGCATTTAACCCATTTATATGTAAAGTAATTTTTGATAGAGATGTAGTTATTGCTATTTCATTATTTATATCTTTTATTTTTTCTCTTCTTCTTAAAGATGACCCTTTAACATTTTTTATAATTCTGAGTTAGTGATGATAAACTCCTTTAGCTTTTCCTTGTATGGGAAGCTCTTTATCTGTCCTTTGATTCTAAATAATAGCTTTTCTGGATAGAATAATCTTGGTTATAGGTTCTTGCTTTTCATCACTTTGAATATTTCATGCCAATCCTTTCTGGCCTGCAAAGTTTCTGTTGAGAAATCAGCTAGTAGTCTTATGGGAGCTCCCTTGTAGATAACTAACTGCTTTCCTCTTGCTGCCTTTAGGATTCTCTCTTTGTCTTTAACCTTGGCATTTTAATTGCAGTGTATGTCGGTGTGAGCCTCTTTGGATTCATCTTGTTTGGGACTCTGAGCTTCCTGGACTTGTGTGTCTATTTCATTTGCTGAGTTGGAAGTTCTGACATTATTTTTTTCAAATAGGTTTTCAATTCCTTGCTCCCTCTCTTCTTCTTCTGGCACCCCACTGATATGAATGTTGGTACGTTTGATGCTATCTCAGATGCCACTTAAACTATCCCCATTATTGTGGATTCTGTTTTCTTTTTGCTGTTCTGATTGGTTGTTTTCTGCTACCTTCTAAATCACTGATTTGATCCTCTGCTTCACCTAATCTACTGTTGATTTATTCTACTGTATTTTCATTTCAGTTATTCATTTCTGACTGGTCCTTTTTTTTAAGGTTTCTGTCTCTATTTTTATATTTCCTATCTCTTTATTGAAGTTCTCACTGAGTGGACCTGCTCCTTTTCTAAGTTTATTGAGCATCCTTAAAACCAGTGTTTTAAACTCTGCTGGATAACTTGTTTCCATTTTGTTTAAGTTCTTTTTTCAATTGGGACATGTTTTTTATCTCCTTATTTTGGCTGCCTCCCTGTGTTTGTTTCCATGTAGTAGGCAGAGCTTCTACATCTCCTAGTCTTGGTAGAGTGTCCTTGTGTAGTAGGTGTCCTGTGGGGCCCAGGGGCACAGCCTCTAGTCACCCAAGAGGGATGCTCCAGGTGTATTGTCCCCACCCGCCACACACTGGTGTGGGCTGTGTGCATACTCCTACTATAGTGGAGCCTTGACTGCTGTTGGCATATCAATGAGAAAGATAAACCCCCAGGCCCATCAGCTCTGAGGACTAGCTGAGACAACAGTAGAGGAGCTGCAGGGGCCCACCCCAGGGAGCAGGACTCACTTCAGTGGGGCTCTGGTGCCTGCTGAGTCCACCTCTTGAGTGTATTGCTCATGGAGAAGGTTGGGTGGTGCTCCCACGTGGTCTGAAGCTGTCAAGCAGGTGTACTGGCTCTGGGGCCTTCTGGGAGGTGCAGGAAAGGTAAGCTGCTGCCTGTGCTCTGCCCAGCGTCACCCAGTAAGAGCTACAGAGATATCTGCAGATGGTTGCCTCTTGTCCTGGGCTTGGAGATGCCCAGGAGGGCATGCTGAGTCCAGGTGCTATTTGTCTGTGGTTTTTGGACCTTTGAGAAATTATTAGGAAAGTCCAAAACATAAGCCAAGACAGGTCTTTTGTATGGAAACGGTACTGGAAGTGGCTTGGAAGAGCTTGAAAATTGGGTGGGACAGGGTCTCAGAGAATCACTAGACTGGGTGAACAGTATTAGCCAGGTTGATGGAGACTCAGATATGGTGGCTGCCTGTGCCAGAAGTGGGAGGGCTCATCAATAGAACAATGGCCTCTGCCAGCACTTCTGTCTGGGAGAAAGCTGCCCCCCCTAGCTCTCGCCCTGACGACAGACAATTCAGATTTTCCCCGTATGTCCCTGATGCCTTTCAAGCTGCTGCCCCAGTGCTAGAGCTCAGAACAAGTGAGTCTCAGTTAGTCTGTGCAAGGGCCCTTTAAGAAGATGCTTGGGACTCAAGAAGCCCTTTATCTCAGTGAGCCACATTCCTGGTTGGTTTTCACAGTCAGAAGTTATGGGAACTTCTCTTCCTAATATTGGAACCCTGGGCTGGGGAGCTGGTGTGGGGTCAGGACTACTCACTCCTCAAGGGGGACCTCCGCAGTCCAGATATTCCTCCTGATTTTTAACCACTGCATGTGGGTGTGGGACCAGCTTATTCCCATCTCCGCTCTCCTACCAGTCACCACATGGCTTCTTCTGTTATATCCTTAGTTACAGAACTTCTGTTCAGCTGGACTTCATGTGGTTCTCAATGATGGCTGCTTTCTAATTTAGTTGTAATTTTCATGTGATCATGGGAAGAGGTGAGTAGTGCATTTACCTTCTCTGCCATCCGACCAGAAGCCTGTGCCCCCTTTTTGTACTTAAAGCCTAGAAGACGAGGCCTCCAGGAGCCAGGAATGCCCAGCTCACACATGCCTGGAACATTCTGCATTTCTGTCTCCTCTCTGTAGGCCTTCGGGTCAGCAGGGACCACGGAGTGGGCAGGGAGACTTTGTCCAGCGTGCCAGCCTAATCAAGTGGTGGTAGCTGCCTCAAGGGTTATAGTAAAAAGGACTCTAAACCACTGCCATTCTCAAACAGAAAGAGTGCCGTGTCTACCATGAGCAAGAAATGGGGGACAGCATCACCATTTCTCACTCCCTGTGACCTAAACTATGAGAATCGAGATGTTTGCTCTAATTCCAGCTTTCCAATGGGTCCTATGCTCCAGGGAAGTGATACAGAAAATCGGCTCTCTCAAGGAAGATGAGCCAGGGTAGGAGGAGGTGACTGCATCTCCCCCAAACCTTCCAGCAGCGCGGAGGCGGGGCGTCACCTGTCATTCATACACAGGACTTCCTCAGATTGCATTCTCCTATCAGGTGGTAGTTAATCCTCTCCAAGCCTTCTCTTGACATTAACTTTACATTTTCTCCTGTAACGCATTTTGTTTGGAGGAGGTACACTGGGTACTTACAGTGAAATTGCCTCCAGGTCTTGCCCTGGCCGGGTGGCTGTCTCGGTTGGAGTGTCAACCCATGCACCAAAAGGATGCAGGTTCAATTCCTGGTCAGGGCACATACCTAGGTTGTGGGTTCAATCCCTGGTCAGGGTGGGTGCAGGAGGCAACCAATCGATGTTTCTCTCCCACCAATGTTTCTCTCTCTCCCTTCCCCACTCTCTGAAATCAATAAGCATATCCTCGGTGAGGATTAAAAAAATTGGCTCTGGGCCTCTATTTTCCATTGGGAGGATGCTGACTGGCTCATTTATGGGCTGGAAACTGGAACTTCAGAAAGAATCCACTATCTTCTAGCAACGAAAGACTTAGAAACCAGCACCCAGGGAAATATTGGATGTTTCCCCTCATTCTTTTCAAGTGAATGCAAAATAAAGCCCATTTAAAATGGTTATTAGTGGAACTGTGAGGTGGGGAATGGCAACCCCAGAAGAGTTTTAAGAGCAGGGCTTCCCAGAACTGGGGACAGCACGCAGCTCTATCGATGGCAGTATGGTCCACTGGACAAGCCAGGATCTGAAATCAGGAAGCCAGAGCTCTGCTTTCAGCCTTATCACTCACTGGGAAGTCACTTCCCCTCTCTGGGCCTCAGTTTCCCCATCTGTTACTTGCCCTGCCTACCTCAAAGGGTTTGGGGATAATCCAATGAGAAAAAAAAAATGTGAATATACTTTGAAAAGAAGTCCCCAGAGCTATGTCCATGGAAGGAATGATTGTTTGTTTTCATATGAGGAGTTGTCTCTTTGCCATCACTGTTGGAGAGGCTGTTTGGACCGTAAGTATTTGGCCTCTGAACTTTCGCTCTGGACTGGAGCAGCCGTGGGTGGCAGGAATGCAGGGAGGGAGGAGATATCAGAGCTAGCAACCGTGGGCCTCAGTCTCAGAGCTGGCCAGGTTTCTAGGGGGAAAAAAAATCTCAAGTAGCTCTTTGTGGTCATGAAGGATACACTTATGTGATTATTTTGAATGTTTCAGAGTCTGAAGAAAAGCTTTAAGGGACCCATTGCAATGGATAACAATACAGTTACCCATTCAACTTGGGCTGCACAAATCTACATGAAATGGAGAGCAAATAATTCAATATCCCTCTTCCTTTCCCACATGTGTGCATACACACATACATGCTGAATCGTCCCGTGATTCAGATACTGGTTTCAATTCTTCCCTCTCTGTACCTGAGTAGAGCACTTCCAATCTTCAAAGTTCTTCCCAGTTCCTTTGTTATTTTATATTCTGTGCTGGGCACGGTATCTGGCTCCTCATAGATACTCAGGGAGGTTCTGATCAATGAAAAACTGCTTGATCTGGAGTATACTGTTATAGAAATGGCCGCAAATGAATCACGTCTTTGTCCTTGTATAGCCCCTTCCACGTTGACTCAGGGCCTGTCACATTTGCTTTGGTTAATGGGACCTCAGCAGGGGTTTGAAAAGCACTTCGGAACATGCACTCCATATGTGGACGCCTGGGCCAGCCTGCTGAAGACTGTGGTATAGTCAACAGCCAATTCCAAGTGCCAGTCATCTGAGTGAGGTCACTGTAGCCCTTCCAGCCCCATGAAGCCACCCGATGACTGCAGCCAGCCAAAGTCAGCAGAATCATCCAGCCTAGCTCAGCCCAAGCTCTTGGCCCATGGAATCATGAGAAAATGTAATTGTAGTTTTAAGCCACTGAATTTTGGGTTGACGTGTTATACAGTAATAGATCATTGAGATACTACTTCTTTTTAAAAAAATATGTAGACTCCTTTAGTCCAGGAATGACAAATATGTTACATTTTGTCTGTCAACTTTAATTGATTGGTAGGGTCTTCCCGGGAGGCTGTGTTGAAAAGAATTTGAAAGTCATGTTCATGGAAAAGAAAGCCATAATTCATCAGTAATATATGCAGAGACCATGGGTGGAAATAGTGGCAATATGCCTGCCTTATATTTGCCATCCTTTTTCCATGTTATCAACTAGAGGTCAATGAATAAGAAAAGCAGAATCATTCAACATTAAATGGGCCAGTCAGTGAGAGGGTTTTCCCAAGAGTTCGGTAACATTTCCCAGGAAAAGTGATAGTGAAGGCAGAACTCCTTCAGTGAACTCAGCCAGACATTATTCATGTCCCTGGGGAGCACAGCCCTGTGACTGGGGAGTCCCACAACTCCGAACTCTAGTTGGCTCCCCAGGCTCGCCTGGGGCAGTGCCCAGCGGGCTTGCTGTGGTCACAGATCTGGCCTTCAGCCTCGTAGGTCCAGAAGCTCGGCGTCCTTGGAGCCTCCAGAGCTGACTGGGCTCTTGGGAACAGGCGGACGAGAACCACATTCATGAGATACTGACAGCAAAATCAAATCTGAGGACTTTCCAAGGATACAACCAGTCTTAGCGCTTCCCAGACTAACTTAGTCATTAAAAAGCCTCGGTCCCATGCAGAGCTTGGAATAAAAAGAAAGGAAGTAGAAGGGTTCAGAAAGAATATTTTACACGAATCAGAAAAGGCAGATGAAACATCCCTGTCTGATCACAGTGCCCTCTCTCTGGTAACCCCTGACCTCAGGCCCAGCACGTGTCTCCCTTGAGAAGGACTCGAGGCGCACTGACCACTAATGGACGTTGATTCTTCTTCTAATGTCTCTGCCAAACCATTTCTTCTGGGAGACCTGCTTCCTCGGATACATTAATATAATTGATGAGGCCACTGGTACTTTTCTGTTCAGAAGCACTTCTGAGGATTTCGCCTTAGTAAGAGTTTGTTTCCCCAAGTTCCTGACTGTCCATTACCACTTGATTTACATGGCGTTTTATCCTTTCAAAGATTTCCACATAAAGTATTGATGTCCATCCACCCATCCACCCATCATTTCACCTATTTTTTTCTGAGAGTGCGTATTCACTCACTGGTGCTAGAGGACACAGAGGGAAATACGGCGTGGGTTCTGTCCTGAAGGAGGCTCAAACGGGAGAAAGGAGACAAGATTCCAGGCGGGAAACCAGTCCTAGACAAGTCCGGGGAAGAAGTGAGAGCGCTCTGACGAAGCCCGAGCAGAGGGAAGAAAGGGCGGCTATCAGAGCAAGAGAGTATTAAAGAGACAAAGTGGACTGTGGGTGCCTATTGGGTGGGCAGTCGGAGGAGACCAGGATAAGAAAATAACTGTTCACTAATCCTCGTTAGTGTCGTCATCATTATTACTAATAGCTGGCATTTACTGAGCACACCCCCACGTGAGTATTGTTCCCAGCCCTTTGTGTGCCTGAATTCATTTCATCCTCGAAACCCAGAATGGCTGGTCCTGCCATTCCACTCATATTTCCAATGAGGAAGTGGAGGCACCGAGAGATAAGGAACGTCCGAGGTGACACAGCTAGGGAGTGACAAGAATGGATACCCTCAGGTGTTCAGTTCAGTGTCTACGTTGGTGCCTCCCACAAAGATGGAAAATGTAGAAGAAATATACACGGCACAGTTTTAGAACAGTACAGTTTGGGATGCCTGGGACCATCCCAGGGGACCACCCCAGCAGGAGCCTCAGGAGGAAGCTGTAGGTATGGGATGGAAACCTTGGCTTAGACCCCAGAGTGTCCATAGGTGGTGGCGAAAGCCACAGGCCTGATGTGGAATGTCAAGGGCAGGACCAAGGTCAGGACCTGGGAGAAGGCCCAAGAGCAAGGTGCATTTGGAGAAAGAGGAGCCGGGTAAGGAGTATGGAAACGAGTGATCGAAGAGTTAGGAGCTGAGAACAGAGGTGTCACAGAGGGTCTGATGGGAGCATCCCACCTACCACCAAAGGGACCACATAAACCAGGCCTAAAAGCAGCCACTAAAGCAGATGTTCGGGAGGTCTGACAACCAGAGACTTTGATAAGCACAGCGTTGGTGGCGGGAGCTCCTGCTGTCAGTGCGCCTGCGTCAGGGGTTCTCCAACTCTGGGGCAGAAGAATCTCTGATAGTTTATAAATTATAGGTTCCTGGGACTGCCTCCAGGGACTGGCCTGATAAAGCTTGAGCGGGGGTGCAGAAACCTGAATTTTTCACAAGCCCCCTCTTCGCTCAGGCGATTCTGATGCAGTTGGTTCACAAACTTTATTTTGATAAGCACTGCCCTGAAGTCACAAGCATTCCCTTCCCTACTTGCCCCAGGTCCCAGTTCCCCGTTACGTGACCACAACCTCCTGTGGGAAATCGACACTGTGGGTGACCAACCTTTCCAGTCTCCCCTCCCGCCACCGGCCCCGGTGATGCAATCATATTTTAATGCAATTAGTAAAACAGTCATACATGCCACAGACACACACATGTGTGCACACACACATGCATACACAGAATAGGAGAGAAAGCCATTCATCCCAGAGATAAAACCCAGAGGAAAAGTAAATAAATATGAATACACATGACTAATCCAGTAAGGAAAAAGGAGACTAGAATAATACAAAAGAAGGCAGTGCACAAAGTGAGTCAAATAGCACCAGAGAGAGCATGTAAGTGAGGTTCTGAACCATTGAGAGTAAATATAAATACACTGTGTTTACCCTAAGGAAAACAGTACAAAGGAACACACAGGAAGGAATAACAAATTCAGGTTCGAGGCGTTGGTGAAGGCGTCCCCGAGAAGGTGATGTTTGAGACATTCACGTAAGATTCCCCCGGGGCACAGAAAGGGAAAAGAGGAACCGCAGTGGCAGAGTGCAGAGTGCAGAGGCGCAGGATCCCGGTGTTCCCAAGACAGACGAGCCCTGCAGCGGGGCTGGAACAGAGGAAGTGGGGTGGGGGAGGTGGCAGCAGATGGAATAACAATGAGCAAGGTTGGAAAGCTACCTCGGGGAGTCTCTGATGCGTGCGTGCGGAGGGATTTGGACTTGTTCCTGACGAAGTGGAGAGAGCCTGCGTGGGCTTGAAGTGTGGGCTGTGGCATCTTTTGTTCCAGGGTGCCTGGGATGTGACAGTGGGGAAGCTGGCAGGGCGCTTCCCCTCGGTGACACAGCACCCAGGAGACAGGGAACCTCCAGCGGGGACAGGCCCTGAGTATACTTGGTGTTCGCAGACACAGCTTCTAAGCTGTGGAACCTGAAGACTATCATTTGGGAAATAAACCATGGGGAAGGGGGGTAGGGAGAGAAAGAGGGAGAGAAATAGCACTCAAACAAAAGAGGTATAACACCTCCCTGTCTAAACATGGATTTAAAATAAGTACAAAAAAAATCAAGTTCTGTTTTGCAGGGTGGACGAGGGGAAGAGACTAAAACGGACCGAAGAACAACAAAGGCAAGAAAACAAGCGTTGGAGAAAGAGTATAAAAACAGGAAATCAGCAGGCAGCAGTTCCCCATGAGGTCACCGGCAAAGGCCCCAGGGGCCGATTCTTTGCAGGTCACGGGGGTGGGGAGGGAAAGCTGGGGTACAGCCCTGGGCACTGGCGGGAGGTCAATGCCAGGAACTTCTATATGGGGTGGGGAGGGGCAGTCCCTTGGCTCCCCAGCTGGGCCCTGGGGGCGAAATAGAGGGCAGCAGCTAGACTCTGAGGCCCGAGTCCGGGTCTGTGTGACTCTGACCGCTGGCCTCTGCCTCTCTGGGCCTGTTTGCTCATCTGGGACTTGGTGCGGCTGGCCAGGCCTCTGTGCATGCGTGGCCAAGGGGAACATCAACACCCAGCTGTGCTCTCTGGCATGAGTGGTGACCAGGAAGAAAGAGTGCTTTATTTTTCACATTTTCACCTGAACGTTACTCTGCCAGCCAAACCCAGAGCTCACCACGCGGTGACCTCTTAGAGAGGAGCATTTTTCTCACCCGGATAAAGGCACTCCGTGGGCTAGTGGGGGCCTCGTGGGGGGCCATGGCGGCACAGTGGACTAGGTTGAAAAAATAGGCTGAGGCCACCCCGTGGAGAGTATTGGATGCCAAGCTAAGGAACCTGGACTTGACCTTGAAGGAGATGGAAAGTCAGACACACTTGAGCCCCCTTGCCTACCCCCATGCTCTTGTCCTGGCCCTGCTCCATGGGGAGCCTCTGCGGCTGCTGCCACCCACCTCCCGACACGGTAGGCTGTCTCCGCCGCCCTGGGGTGAGTGCCGGCTTTGGCACGACCTTCATCACGCCCCGGTGGCCACAGGAACTGAAACAGGTCTAGCACCTGTGTCCGACCCGCCCTAGACCCACTGAGGCTGGCCCGGCTGCTGCCCAGAGGGCCCATGGACACCCAGGCGTGTGAGGGAGCACACGCCCCATGGGGCGAATTTTGACCAACGTCACTTCCCCTTTCTCTCACTGTCACTGCCCCGGGATTGACTTCGCTTCCCATTCAGCATCGCCTCTCAGCGTCGCCTCTTGCTTTTTAGGGAGGTGGGGCTGAGACAGAGCCTTCTCAGTAATGACTGACTCTGGCCATCCCATCGACCCTGCCAAGTGAGGGCTTACCACACTGGTAAAAGGACTTTTCTTACCCTGGCCAGAGTGACTCTGTTGGTTGGGTGTTGTCCTGCAGACCAAAAGGTCACAGGTTCGATTCCCGGTCAGGGCACATGCCTGGTTTGCAGGTTTGGTCCCCTGCAGTTGGGGCCCGTGCAGGAGACAACTGATGGATGTTTCTCTCTCACATGGATGTTTTTCTCCCTCTCCTTTTCCTTCCCTTACGCTCTCACTAGAATCAATAAAAAAATTTTTTTTTATTAAAAAGAATTTTTCCTGCTCCTGAGTGTGTTGCAACAAACTCCAAGACATTTGGGCAGTAGGATCAAGAGTAGGGCATCAAACAGTAGGAGTCAAGGAGGCTGGGGCTCCAATCCCGACTCCCATCACGCGGTAGCTGTGGAAACGTGGCCCGTGACTTGACTTCGGTAAGTCTCCGTTCCTGCCGTGAGAGAGAGGCAGTAACCCTGACCTCGTGGAGTTGGTGACGACGGAATGAAATGAGATGATGGATGTAGAAGAGTGAGCGGATTTCAGGACACGCAGACTGAACTTGGACAATGCTGTCTTGCCGTGACGATGAGAAGAAATGAAGGGTCGGCACCCAGGAGGTCTTGGAGGCAGCAGCGCCTTGTACCGGCATCTGCACAGAGGGGGCATCAGCGGCCTACAGGAGGGGCCAGTCGGGAAAATTTGCCAGCCTAGATTGTGGGCACGGAGAGGGACATGGACGTTAATCCATCCCCTGCCCTGTGCCCCGGTCACTCCTTCCATCCCCAGGCCGCACAGGCTCACACCCACGCAGACCCATGCAGACCCCCAGTCTGATCTTGGCACAGACTGTCCACCACTCACTTGCCAGCGCCCTTTCCACTGTTGCTCCTGCCCCCATTTCATCCACAGAAAGGACAAGCTTCTTGCCTGGCTCTTTTCCACTCTGACCTTGTCTGGGAGACTGAAGGTGAGATCTGGCAGGAGGTGAGAGGCCCAGGGCAAAGTAGAACAGAGGCTATCACTGCCCACAGCCACAGCAGCCTGCGGAAGACTCTGATGCCAGCTCAGATGTCAGCCACCTGACCTCAAGGCCATTGTCACATTCGCACCACAGGCTGCGTCTGGGGCCCTGGGGTTACTTCCACTGCTCCACTTCTGAGTGGCGGGGCAGGCTGGAGAGATGGGGGAAGGGGCTCTGACTCTTTCTCATCCCCTGGGTTTCTACACCTGCCCCATATCTGAAGCTGAGCCCCTAGGTATGAGGCAAGGGAGGCAGGCTTGAAAACGTGCTACTGTAGGTCTCACAGAAGCTTAAGTTTTGTTCTGTTTCACTTCTGATGATGAGGGAGGGAGTCTGTACATGGAAAAAGACAGAAAGAGAAAGAGGCAGAGAGAAAGACAGAGAGAGAGAGAGAGGAGAAAACTGGAAGAGCAAAGACCCAGAAGGAAGCTGGGAGGTGGAAGGCTGTGGAATCCAGGACACGGCTGAGGAGGTTCTGGTCTCTCTATGGCTGGGACACTCCACTCTCTGACATCGGCGAGAGAGTGTGGTGGTGGCAGACGTCAGTTTGCAGAAGGGAGCCTGGAAGTTGAGGCATTTCATGCCAGGGCCTCTCAATGTCCTCTGGGACCTAGGAGGCACAGCCACCTGCCAAGAGGGGACTTGCAGTGAGGATGGGACTAGAGAGCAGTGGTGAAGATGGCCACCATGGGGAAGGGACAAGATGCTCTCCAGAGATGTGGTAAAGGATGGCCCAGAGGCCCCGAGGGCTGTGACTTTACGATTTCCTCTTCAGCATCATCCAGCTCTAAAGACCCAGGGCCCAGGAGAGCAGAGATGGATTAGTCCAGAGTTACTCCCTGGGAATGGGACTGAAGCACATCATTATGGGAAGCATCTTGCCCAACGCCTGGAATTCAAGTAGTTATTAAGTCCAGATCGGCCCTGTCCCTCTCCTGAGATCAGTCACAGGATTAGGGCCTCAGAGATTCTTCGGTCACCATCAGACCATCCTCTCCTCCTCACCTCTAGGGTCGAGTGACCAGCCTTGGGGACAGCCCAGGTGCTGTGGGGCGGAGGGCCAGGTAGGTACCCTGCCTCTCTGGCAATGACCGATCTCCCTGTGCCCAGGGTTTCAGGGGCAGCACGCAGCTGAGACAGGGCAGGCCCTCCGGTTCCCAGGGTACACTGGGGCCATAGGCCCAGAGCTCGGCCCAGCGACCAAAAACTGCCCATGAGCTATCGCTCTGCCTTCTCTCCTGGGACAAGAAATCCCTCCCACCTCTCCTTGTGCCCGGGCCTTGTTTTCCTTTCTTTTCAAGAGGCTGTTCTCAGGTTCCACTATAACTGACTCTGTGTTTCCATGGATTATTTGTTTCCCCAAATTCCCCATCGTGGATAGGAAGAGCTAGAGACCAGTGTGACTTGGAAATAGGTTTTTTGGCAGAGGATTTATTGGCAGAGCAACCGAATTGGTGCCACTTATTATCCTTGTATACAAAATAGCCTAGTGCTCAGCCCTGGCCTACCTCCCTGAGAGGCACACGGATATCAGCCAAATGGCTTGGCCTCCTAGTAGAGAGATGAGACAAGATTCTCACTTTTTTTTTTTAACCACTTTGAGTTTTGTTGTTCCACTTATATAAAAGGATAGAGGACCAAAAAGCAACAACCAAAAAAAACCAAAACAAAAAAAAAACTTCCAGCTATACTACATCTTTTATCTCCAGGTTCAAGTACTCTTCACTTTCCGTTTGGGCAGAGTTCAGATTTTGTTCTGTCGTGATGCTTGGTGTGTTGCCATCTCGTGGTAGAAGAGGGTAACTGCCTATTTACGCTCTGGGATTGTATTCATTATCTCAGTAAGCAGAGTTTTCTTTGGGGTCCGCTCCTGTATGGCAATCATAGTCATCCATGGTAGGAATCTGCCCCTGGGATTGGGGGCAGCTGCCATTCCAGACCTTCCATAGCAGCCACATCCTGGGATCCGATAGCTTCACTCTCCGCTCTGAGGTTGCTGGGTGCTGCGGGAGGCTGATGGATTCAGGATGCCTGGGGCTGCAGAGGTCACTTCGGGCACAACAAAACGTGACCCTTTCAGGCTGTGATCATTCCCCATCCTTCACACCAGTGGCTCTCGGCCCTGGCTGCGTTTTCGAGTTCCCTAGCAGGAGTGTCCAGCCTTTCGGCGACTCTGGGCCACACCGGAAGAAGAAGCATTGTCTTGGGCCACACATTAAACACATTGCAACATGTAATCACAAAAACATTTTGTAACGTTTTATTTTATTTTTTTTAAGATTTTATTTATTTATTTTCAGAGAGACAAGAAGGGAGGGAGAAAGAACAATGTATGGTTGCCTCTCACATGGCCCTCATTGTGGACCGGCCCGCAACCCAGGCATGTGCCCGGACTGGGAATTGAACCGGGACGCTCTGGTTCCCGGCCCACGCTCAATCCACTGAGCTATACCAGCCGGGCCATTTTGTAACGTTTTAAGTAAATTTACGATGTTGGGTTGGGCCACAGTCACAGCCATCCTGGGCTGCGTGCAGCCCACGGGCCACAGGTTGGGCACCCCTGAATCCTACAGGCTTTTAAAAACAACGATGCCAGATCTCACTCCCAGAGATTCTGATCTGATAGTTCAGAGATGAGGCACTGGGAATCATAAAGCTCTCCAGGAGATTCTAATGTGCAGTCAGGACTGGGAGACCCTGTAAAAATTGGCAAGCATGGGTCAGACATTGCCCTCTTTATTGCTATTTTAACTGGAAGAACTCCCTCGCATTCCCACACACCTCTCCCCACGCCCCACACTCAGACGGAAATGGGGAGCAGCGTGGCCCCATCATCCAAGAACTTCCTCTGTCTCTCACATTACGAGGAATATTTTCCAGGTTTCCCGAGGTCTTTGAAAAGCTCCACGGGCTCCTGTTCTAGGGTATACAACCGATAAACTCCTTTCTGGTCCTTGTCCGGATGGTGGGAGCACAATCAACGTAGAAGGGGCGGGGGAAGGGCTGAGCAAAGGAACATGTTCTACTCAGAAAGGAAAGTAAAACTCCAAGGAGCAGCCTTGCAAAGTTTGGGAAGCCAGAGGTGAATGAGTTTGCTTCGTTTTCTTCTTAAGGATGTAAAGTTGGTCTGTGCTATCTCTGGGAATTAAAGTTTGTCACTGATGAATTCAAGTGTATCAGCTCTGAGTCCTCAGGTATTCCGACAAAGGAGGAGGTCTGTTTTCAGTTCACAGAGGTGGGGCACCCGAAACAGGGCCAGGTCTGGGCCCCCCACATTCCCCACAGATTATTACCTGGTTCAGAAGGACCTGGACGGCCCAAGTTCATCTCGGATCATTTATGGAGACATTGTGGGAGGAATAACTAAGACTTGGCTGAATGAATGCCTGGGGAGTTGGGGCGGGGGGATTCTCGCGTGGCAGACCAGTGCTTGTGGGTGGGAGACAGAGTTTCTCAAACACAGAGGGGATGTCCGTCCCAGAGCAGGGGGGTTTGAAGGCTCCTGTCCAAGAGGAAGCAGAGGGAAGGCAAAGGGAACACCAATAGGTTCAGGAGAGCACCCACTGGAAGAGGTTCCTCCTGTGAAACTTAAGTTCTTAACATCTTGGCTGTTTCCTCAGGAAAATGATACCTGGTGGCCTTTTGAATTTTTATCTCTCATATGTTGAAATTTTAATTTTTCATCTTTAGTGGAAAATCGGATCCATTTATTTGCATTGTGTTGACAACTTTGTGAGGCAGAAGATACGCGGTTGCCCACCGTCCCCTGCATGGAGGCTGTGATTCAGGAAACGGCGATGCTGGGAGGCCTGCCCCCGGTCACCTGAGCCTCAGCCCACAGAGCCCGGAGACACCGGGAGGGGGACAAAACTTGGAGGGACGGAAGCCAGGAAAACCCAGACACAAGGGAGGGTGACAATCCCTACTTCTCTCCCAAATTTAGAGGGAGAGGACCCTTAAGAAGGAGGGGGACACTATCATTCGGGTTACACCAAATATCCTCCCTTTTTTTAAATGATGAAACTTGAATTTTAATGGACTCTCCAGACTACCATCCTGCAATCACACTTACTTTTTCCTTATAAAACTATGAGAATACTGGGTCTGGCCTATTCCCCCCCCCACCCCCAGCCCTGCCCTTTTTTTTTTTTTGCATTTTTCCAATTACCTTTTATCCCCCCTATGCCCTCTTCCAACTCCACCCACCTCCCACCCACCCCACAATCACTGTACTGCTGTCTGTCTCCACGAGCTCTTTCTCTTTGTTCTTTTTGGTCTCGATCCCTCCACCTGCAACCCCCACCCCCAGAGCTGTCAGCGTGCTCTCTGTGAGTCTGTCTCTGTTTTCCCTGCTAGTCCAGTTTGTTCATTAGATTCCACTTATGAGTGAAATCATACGATAATTGTCTTTCTCTGCCTGGCTTATTTCACTTAGCATACTGTTTTCCAGATCCATCCATCCTGTCGCAAAGGGTAAAATTTTCTTCTTTTTTATGGCCGCGTAGTATTCCATTGTACAAATGTCCCATAGTTGTTCTATCCACTCATCTACGGATGGACACTTGGGCTGCTTCCGAATCTTGGGTTATGCCATATACCCCTTCATGGCTGAGATGAAGGGGGAAGAGAAAGGCGGGTGACTGAGGGGGCTGAGCTACAGATGGGAGTTTTACTTCATTAGTCCGGGGTAGCAGCCAGACATTCAAGCAGAGACCTCTCATAGGTATGAGGACGCATATGGTAAAGACAAAGTGAAACATGTAAGACTAGGGGTGAAACTTGGGGCATCTAAGCACTGTGGAAAGTGTCCAGGTGCAACAGGCTTCGGAGACATAGAGAAGTCTCAACCCTTTACTTCCCACATGAGGGGACTGAGAGCCCGAGAGGGGCAAGGGTTGCCGATGTGGCCATGGCTACGGAGCTCTGTGACTCTGCCTCTCCTGACTCCCAGTGAGGGGTCATTTTTGTTTTCTCGTTTCCCAGGAGTCACCGTGACCCTGGTCATCTGCACATTGACTACAGTGGACACGTAAAGCCACGGGTGGGATATTGTAGGGAACTCACCAACCTGTTCTCTTTCGTTGGGTTTTGTGGTGCTGATTGAAGGCGAATTGAATTTCAATGTTCTAGAAATCTCTTTCTGTTGTGCTTTGTTTTTAGCAGAGTAATTAGCAAAGTTTGTGTAGGCAGGGAGCTAAATGTCTGAGCCAGCACTCTCCCCTTTGTTTTCAGGATCCTCCGACTTTAGAACTGCACGGGCCAAGTGTACCAAATGGTTTTCATTTAAAAGGGAACTTGAAATTGAGCCACAGCGCTTGGCTGCAGTCCCCATGCTAAGTGATTCCAACGAGGGCGGGCCGAATGCTTTTGGTGAGGAGACATTTGCCCATGACCAGGACTCTGAGGAGAAAACAGGAAAGAGGTACAGAAACACCTTAGGAACCAAAGGAGTCTCCCTCTTCGAATGAGAATTGGCTACCCTGGGACAGCGAAAAGAGGGATGTCAATGATTCTTAGAACTCAGGCTTAAAAAATCCTCTCTTTCTCGAGTGTGTATGAGCGTGCATGCGTGCACACACACACACACACACACACACAGAATTAATGTCCATATAGCCATTTTGTCAACCTGGACTTGGGGTTTGGGTTGGGATTGTTACTCCCAGTCAGAGGGGCCAGCAAACAGAGAACTATCTTAGCACTCAATTATCTCTTTTTTTCTGCATTAAACGAGAAACCACCTCAAGTGGTGACTCTCAGGCCTCCCAACTGCCTTGACCGCCCTCATTTTCTGAGGTCTAGGTGCTTCCCGTGATGGTCTGCTCTCCGTGGTTGAGCCCCCTTGTCCTTGAGGCACGGGGATGGCACTGAAAGCAGCTCCGGGGACTGTTTGGACTCGCCCGGGGCCTCCTGAGTGTCATGTTTATAGCAACGGGACCCAAGCTGGGAGCCGGAGGAAGCCGCCGCCGTAAAGCGTGTGTGACCTGGATTGGGCTGCTCTCTGCCTGGGACCCTCTGAACAACTTGGAGACGCCACCTTTGTTTATTCCGAGGCAGAAGGCCAACAAAATACTTTGGAAGAAGCCCTGCCCCTTCATCACTGAAGCTGGCCAGACAAGGAAATTCCCTCTAACCACGCGACCATAGCGCGTTTTAAAAGCAAACCGGTTTCTTGTTCCGATCCAGCCTCAGTTTCAGTACAATGTTCTAATTATTTGGACTTCTCTTCGCAAGGTATGATTCCTCTTCTCTTTAAGTAATCGTTCTTTAAAAACTGCGAAAGCCCTTTTCCAGCATTCACTGTTATACATCCATTCTCCCCATGACAGCCAGGACGATTTTGAAGGAGAACAGAATCCTTCCCAGCTGTTTCCGTGGCTCTACCTGGGCTGCCTCCCCCAGCGCTGAGCTCCCGCCACATGACCTTGGGCCATTCACCAAGCACCAGGCCTGCAGGAGACTGAACAGGGTGGACACAGTTGACACCATCGCCCATCCATCATTTTTACTACTTTTTAAAAGTTTCTGTACAATCGCCTTCCCTTTTGCTGTTGTGCAGTCCTATGAGATTTATTAGATTCTTGTAGTCACCACCAGAAACGGAACACAAAGAGACCCCAAAGTCCAGAAGAATTCCTTCCTGCCACCCAGTGTCATCAGTTCCCGTCCCCACAGCTGGCCCCCACGGGTCCTGCAGGGCTGCCTTTCGCAGACAGTCAGGTGAAGTGACGCACACGGTAGCTAATCTTTGGAAACTGGCTTCTTTCACTGTGCATAATGCTTTTCGGAGTCATCCATGTTGTTCTGCGCGACAATAGCCCATTCCTTTTCATGACCGAGTGGTGCTCCGTTGTGTGGATATCCCACGGCTCTTTAAATCCATTTACTCATGGAAGAATATTTTAAAAAACGTTATTTGGGGAAATTATGAATAATGCTGCTATTAAACATTAGCGTATAGGTTTTTGTGTGAACACATGTTTTCACTTCTCAATCAGATGAGATTGCGGGGTCCAACAGTAATTACACGTTTAACTTCGCGAGGATGTATCGAACTGCTCTCCGGAGGGCCTGTGCTACACCACACTGCGTTCCCTCATGTCATGTGCAAGGTGCCGGCTGCCCCCTGTCCTTGTCAGCCCTTCATATTATCAGTATTTTTTTTAAACTCCAAGTTTATTACTTTAGCACGTGAGAATGCGTAGATAAGCAGGTCAAGACTGGTATGATAGACTTGGCTCCACATGTCCCCAGGAATCCAGTCATCTCTCTTTGTTCTCTGCCTTACAGGGTCACTCATAGCCTCACGAGGGAGGCAGTTCTCGCTCTTGCCATCAGGACCCCTTATCAGTCATTAGAATGGAACAGGGAACTGAAGGTGTGGGTGCCAAGGCTTCCTAAAGAAAGTTCCCAGAAGCTGTCACTCATCATTTCTGCTTTCATTCCATTGGCCAGAACTTGATGGCATAGCCCTACCTTACAGCAAGGGAAAGGGAACATGGAGGCCATGTTCTGGGTGGCTGGCAGGCCAGGCGGGACTTGGAGATTCTACAGCAAAGAGTGGGCAGAGAGAGAATGGGTCTGAGTGACCATTTTGGCTGGGGGCTGTCATCTAAATGTCTCTCCCGCCCTGCAGTCTCTCTTACCTTTCTCACGGCCCCAGGGGGGCTGCAAGAGGCAACCACACATCGATGTTTCATTTCCTCTCTTTCTCCTTCCCTTCCCCTCTCTCTAAAAATAAATAAATAAAATCTTTAAAAAAATCCTCTCCTTATCTTTAAGCTTTGGCATTTTAATTATGATGTGTTTTGGAGTGGGCCTCTTTGCATCAGTCTTAAAGGGGACTCTCTGTGCTTCCTGGAATTGCAAGTCTATTTCCTTCAGAAAATCAGGGAAGTTTTCTTCCATCATATTTTCCAATAGATTTGCAATTTCTTGCTCTTTCTCTTCTCCTTCTCGCACCCCTATGATGTGAATGTTGGAGTGCTTGAAGTTGTCTCAGAGGCTGCTTACACTATCCTTTTTTTTTCGATTCTTTTTTCTTCTTGTTGTTCTGATGGGTTGCTTTTTGCTTCCTTATGTTCCAAATCACTGATTTGATTCTTGGCTTCATCCACTCTACTGCTCTTTCCCTGGAAATTGTTCTTTATTTCAGTGAGTGTACCCTTCATTTCTGACTGGATCTTTTTTACGCTGCTGAGGTCCTCATTGAGTTCCTTGAACAGCCTTATAGCTAGTGTTTTGAACTCTGCATCTGATAGATCACTCACCTCCATTTTGTTTAGGTCTTTTTCTGGAGTTTTGATCTGTTCTTTCATTTGGGCTGTTGTAGGGTAAGTGGAGGCAGTCTGGCTTCCTCACCCAGGTGTCTGGGTAACTAAGGAGAGTGGTGTTCCCATAGCCTTGGAGGGGCCCGATAACTCGTGTTCTCATAGCCTTGAGACTGGGTCCGATAAACTGTTCCCATAACAGGAAGTGGGCTCGCATGCGCAGAATTACATTATGTTATGTATTGTTCTGGCAGTATTCCGGCTTTGTTCCCCTCTACTACTTAAAGAAGGAGGGACTCCCTTCTGGGGGTAATGATGGGAGACATGCAAGGGGACAGGTGCCATGATGGGTGACATGCTGGAGAGCAAGGGCCATGATGTGTGACATGCAGGGAGACATGCAGCTTGCAGTGTGCGTGGCTCACCCATCCATGAATAAAGACATGCCAGACATCCCAATGGCTCCATGAATATTATTCTGTCTGCATGAATACCATGGACCTGCCCAGCCTTAAAGGGACACAACACAGCCATACTTCCTTGTCTCCTCATTTTGGCAGCTTCCCTGTGTTTGTTTCTATGTATTAGGTAGAGCTGCTATGATCCCCTGTCTTGGTAGTGTGGCCTAATATAGTAGGTGTCTTATAGGATCCAGTGGCACAGCCTCCCCTATCAGCCAAGCTGGCTACTTGAGGTGCACCCTTTGTGTGGCCTGAGTACACCCTCCACTTGTAGTTGAGTCTTTGTTGCTGTTGGCAGGTCAATAGGAGGGATTTATCCAGGCCAGTCAGCTGGAAGCACTGGCTGTGACCACTGACCACAAACCTCCATCCTCCATGGAGGATCAGCTGCGCAGGGGCAGGTTGGTGATGCTCCAACATGGTCTATAGCTGTCTACTGGGTGCACAGACCTTGGGGTCTCCTGGGTGGTGCAGGCCAAGGTCAGCCCCTACCTGTGTTCTGCCCAGGGCCACCCTGAAGGAGCTATAAAGCAATCTGAGATGGCTGCTACTTGTACTTGGCTTGGAGATTCCCAGGAAGAGCCAAGTTGTGAATCTAGGCTGGCTGTTTCTAGTGTCAGACCTGCGGCCACTTGGTAAGAGGTATGGGGGGCGGGGGCTTACTCTGGCCTGCTGTTGCTTGTTTGATAGGATTTAGGAAGTTGTGAATCATGAACCAAAACTAGCCATTCATATGGAAAAGGAACTTAGGTGGACCCAGAAGTTGGGTGGGACAGAGTCTCTGGGGATCTCCAGGTTGGCAAAGAGTGTTAGCCAGGTTGATGGAGTCTCAGATATGGCACCAGCCTGCCAGCCCTGTGCTCTGTCGGGGGAGAGTTCATAAAAGGGACAATAGCCTCTGCCCACCTTTCTGTCTGGGAGAAAGCTCTCCCCCAGCTCTCGCTTTGGTGCCAGACACTTCAGTTCCTCCCAGTATGCCACTGGTGCATTTCAAGATGCTATCCCACTTCTGGAGCTCAGAGGCAGTGAGTCTGAGTAAGTCCATGTGTGGGTTCTTTAAACTGCTTGGGACTCCAGAAGTTTCTTCCATCAACTCAATCCTTGCTGGGTTTTGTAGCCAGAATTTAAGGGGAATTATCTTCTTGGCACTGGAACCTTGGGTTGGGGGCCTGGTCTGGAGCTGGGACTCCTCATGCCTGAGATATCCCTTCCAAATATTTATTCACCACATGTGGATGTGGGACCAGCCTGTTCCACATCTCCGCCCCTCCTCCCAGTCTGGATGGACGTAGTTTCTTTAATTCTGTAGTTGTCAGACTTCCATTCAACTCGATCTCTGACAGTTCTGAGTGATGGTTATTCTGTATTTCAGTTGTAATTTTGATGTGGTTGTGTGAGGAGGCAAGCAGTGTTTACCTATGCTGCCATCTTGACCGGAAGTCAGATTTTTTTATATTAGCTATTCTAATAGTTATGTGATGATATCTTATTCTGACTTTTAATTTGCATTTCCCTGATGACTAATGATGTGAACAGTTGTTCATATGTGTATTCGCCATCTGCATATTTTCTTTGAGAAGTATGTGTTCAAGTCTTTTGCCCATTAAAAAAAATCAGGTTGCTTGCTTTCTCATTGTGAATTGTGTGTATATATATATTCCGCATACAAGTCCTTTGTTGTACATGTGATGTGAAAATATTTTCTTCCAGTCTGTGGTTTATTTTTTCATTCTCTTAGTGTCTTTCACAGACAAAAAGTTCTTAATGCGGTGAATTCCAATTTGTCAATTTTTTAAAGGATTTTGTTTTGTGATCCCATAGCACAGGATTTTTCTCTTATTTTTTAATCTGAGTGTTATTTTTTAAAATTTCACAATGAGGTCTGTGAATAATTTTTACTTAGTTTTTGCATTTGGTATGAGGTAGAGGTTGAGGTTCAAACTTTGTAAATGAATATTCCATTGTTCCATCACCATCTGTTGAAAGACAATCTGTCGAATTGCTCTCATACCTTTGTCAAAAGTTTGAATGGATACTTCATAAAAGCTGTCATATGAATGGCAAATAAGCACATGAAAGCATCTTCAACTAAGGAAAAGATCTTCAGGGTTAGACAAATGCAGATTACAACCACAAGGAGTTGTTATCACACACCATTTAGACGGGTGAAAACTAAGTGTTACTGAAGGTGCATCCAAGCTGGAACTCCCAGACACTGCCGACGGGAATATAAAATGGTACAAATGGTTTGGAAACAGTTTGTCGGTTTCTTTAAAATTAAACATACAGTGACCACTTCATCCAACCATTCTACTCCTAGGGATTTACCAAAAAGAAATGGAAACATATGTCTGTACACATGTCCAAAAATGCATACATGAATGTTCACGGCACCTTCATGTGTAACAGCCGAAATGTGATACAACCTGAATTATAAATTATAAAAGAATTACCAAATATTATAAAGACCACATTAAAAAATAAAGTTATATAAACAGCCAAAATCTAATCACCTAAACTAACTTAATTTAGGTGCTTTTTCTTTCATGGTTTAGAAAACATTTGTATTACACTAGAACAGTTGAAAAGAGTATGGCTTGCTAAAGTATCATAAAGTGAACATGTCTGTGAACTTCCCACTCTGCCACTCCAGGGGTGTTTCCTATTCTCACATCCATCATCAAGTGAATAGACAAGCCAAATGGCTACAGTGGAGTACCACACAGCAATAAAAAAGAATGAACGATTGATATATGCTACAACACGGATCATGCTCAACATAAGTATGTCAAGTTCAGGAAGCAAGACAACAAAGTACCTCTGTGTGGTTCCATTAATGTTACATTTCAAGAAATGTAAACTAACATAAATGAGAGAAAGTATACCAGTGATTGTCAGGAGATAAAATAGGTAGGTAGAGAGGAGGAGGAAGACAGGATTACCAAAAGACAAAAGGAAACTTTGGGAATAATGGATATGTTGACTATGTTGATTTAGGTGTTGGTTTTACAGATGTATATGTATGTCAAAATTTATCTTCTGTACGCTTTCAATATGTGCAGTTTGTTGTACGCTTTCAATATGTGCAGTTTGTTGTAAGTCAATTATACTTCAATTAAACACTTTAAAATGGACTATATTTTATGCATATATTTCTGGAGTCTCTATGCTGTTCCAGTTATCCATGTGTCTATTTTTTAATCCATACCATCCTGTTTTTATCACTTGTAATTTGATTTTAAAGTATATATTGAAATCCGGTAGTGTGAGTCTTACAACTTCTCTTTCAAAATTGTTCTGGGTATTCTAGTTCCTTGACTTTTACATGTAAATTTTAAAATGAGTTTATCTGTATCTACAAAGAATCATTGTGGGATTTGCATGGGATTGTCTTTAATCTACAGAGAATTGGGTAAATTTGATATTTTAACTATAGAGAGAATATTCTAATACATGAATAGAGTATATCTCCTCATTTATTTAGATTTTCTTTGATTTCTTTCATCTGTGATTTGTAGCTTTCACCATTTACATCCTGCATATATTTCATTAAAGTTATAGCTAAGTATATCATAATCTTTTTGGAGCTATTACAAACAGTAACTTTTTTTTACTTTCAGTTTCCAATTAATTGATCATTTGTAGGTTTAGAAAAATTATCGATTTTTGGATGTTGAGCTATTTCATGACCTTGCTATCCACACTTAGTTCTAGAAGCTTTTTTGGTAGTTTTCTAGGGATTTTATACATGTCATCCATGATGGAGGCATTTTATTTCTTCCTACTCTTTGAGGCCTTTTGTGTCTTCTCTCATTATACTTGCTAGGACTTCTACTACAATTTTGAACCGTAATGGTCAGAGTCAACATCCTCCACGGACCATTCTTTTTTTTTAAGCATATTTTATTGATTCTGCTATTATAGTTGTCCCATTTTTTCTCCCCTTTATCTCCTTCTGCCAGATAGCCCCATTCTCTCTAGCATTTCCCCCTCTTCGTGTCCATGGGTCATACATATAAGTTATTTGGCTTCTCCATATCCTGTACCATTCTTAACCTCCCCCTGTCTGTTTTGTACCTACCAATTATGCTTCTGATTCCCTGCACATTTTCCCCCATCCTCCCCTAACCCACTCCGCACTGATAAACCTCCATGTGATCTCCATTTCTCTGATTCTGTTCCTGTTCTAGTTGTTTGATTAGTTTGTTTTTGTTTTTTAGTTTCAGTTGTTGATAGTTGTGACTTTGTTGTCATTTTACTGTCCATAGTTTTGAGCATCTTCTTTTTCTTAGATAGTCTCTTTAACATTTCATATAGTAAAGGCTTGGTGATGACGAACTCCTTTAACTTGACTTTATCTGGGAAGCACTTTATCTACCCTTCCACTCTAAATGAAAGTTTTGCTGGATAGAGTAATCCTTGCCTTTCATGACTTGGAATACTTCTTTCCAGCCCCTTCTTTTGAGAAATCAGCTGATAGTCTTGTGGGAATTCCTTTGTAGGTGACTGTCTCTTGCTGCTTTTAAGATTCTCTCTTTATCTTTAATCTTGGGTAATTTAATTATGATGTGTCTTGGTCTGTTCTTCCTTGGGTCCAATTTCTTTCGGACTCTCTGAGCTTCCTGCAGGTTTATTTCCTTGGCCAGATTATGAAAGTTCTCCTTCATTATTTTTTCAAATAAGTTTTCAACTTCTTTCTCTTCCTCTTTTCCTTCTGGCACCCCTATGATTCAGATGTTGGAATGTTTAAAGTTATCCCAGAGGTTCCTAAGTCTCTCCAATTTTTTTGAATTCTTTTTGTTCATTCTGTTCTGATTGAAAATTTATTTCTTCCTTTTGGTCCAAATCATTGCTTTCAGTCCTGGTTTCCTTCCCTTCACTGTTGGTTCCCTGTATATTTTGCTTTATTTCACTTTGTATAGCCTTCATGCATTCCTTCATTTTGCAACTGAGCTCAATCAGTTCTGTGAGCATCCTGATTACCAGTGTTTTGAACTCTGCACCCGATTGGTTGGCTATCTCCTCATCGCTTAGCTCTTTTTCTGGAGTTTTGATCTGTTCTTTCATTTGGGCCATATATCTTTGTCTCAATGCTCCTGTTATGTTGTAAGGGGTGGAGCCTTAGGTTTCTGCCAGGGTTGGGAACCCCACTTCACAGCGTTGGAGTTCTGTTTGTGGGGAAGGGGTCAGAGAGGGAACAATGCCTCTTACCCCCCTTTCAGTCACTTCCCCTGTGTCTCACCAGCAAATTGTGCCCTTTCATGTGCTATTCTGGTGCTGATTCCCAGATGGGTGGGTTTGTGTACGTTCTAGGATCCCATGGACCCCTCCAATGAACTCTCCTGTGAGACTGACAGTTTCTCCCACTGCCACAACCCCTACAGGTTTTTACAGCCAGAGGTTTTGAGGCTTTATTTTCCTGTGCTGGAACCCTGGGTTGCGTGGTCTGCCTCACTACCCAGTTGTTCCTCCCGGTTTATCCAAATACGCATGTGGGATTGCCCCATCCACCAGCCACTGTCTTGCCACAGAAAAATAACATTTCAATATAGTATTTTTAAAAAGTCAAAATTAATGGAAAAATTTATGATGAACTAAATACCAACATTTTAAGTAATAGCAGGATCAGTATTGCTGGTTTTTCTTTTGTTTCAGGCTCCATTATGGCTCTGCACTACTCCTGAACTTGACTTGGTGCAGAGTCTAGATCAAATGATCATTTTACAGAAAACATAGGGGTAGAAGAAATGTTGAATGGATCCAGTATGTGAGAAACCACAGGACAATGATGAGCTTC
Organism: Micronycteris hirsuta; assembly: GCA_004026765.1. Classification (NCBI taxonomy): domain Eukaryota; kingdom Metazoa; phylum Chordata; class Mammalia; order Chiroptera; family Phyllostomidae; genus Micronycteris; species Micronycteris hirsuta. The sequence goes on from PVJI01001713.1 coordinate 70,040, forward strand.
TTCAGTAAATGAGAAGAACCTCTGGAGTGCCAGAGTGGTAAGTTCACAAGTGTGTTCACTTTATGATGCTTTAGCAAGCCACACCCTTTTCGACTGTTCTAGTGCAATACAAATGTTTTCTAAAAGATGGAAGAAAAACCACCTAAATTAAAACAGTTAATTAGTTCAGGTGATTAGGTTTTGGCTGTTTATATAATTTTATTCTTAATGTGTTATAATGTTTGGTAATTCTTTTATAATTTATAATTTAATAACAATGTGTTATATAATTTACGTAACTATAATTACTGTTAAATGTCTAGCCATATTGTTATATAATTTATACTTTTATAACTTATACAATATAACTTAATGAATCATAAATTTAAGCAAAAGTTTTAGAAATATTTCTCTGGCCCATAATTATTAGAGATGCATACTGATGTGTAGGGGTGAATTAAATAAACAATAGGATCTGTTTTTAAATATGTTAGCAATTAAATCCAGAAAATTTGCCCTAAAAATTACCAAAAAACCCCCAGCCCGGGCCAGCGTAGCTCAGTTGGTTGGGCATTTTCCCGCAAACTGACAAGTCTCCGGTTGGCTTCCCGGTCAGGGCACATTGCAGACTGAATCCCCAGTAAAGGGCACGGATGGTCAGGGCATGTACAAGAGGCAACCAATTGCTCTTTCTCTCTCTCTTAGTGTTTCTCTCCATCTCTCTTTTCCCCCTTCCTCTCTCTCTAGAAGCAATGAAAAAAATTTCCTCCAGTGAGGGAGAAAGAAAATGGAAGGAAGGAAGAAAGGAAGGAAGGAAGGAAAGGAGGAAGGGAGGAAAGAAGGGAGGAAGGAAGGGAGGAAGGAAGGAAGGAAGGGAGGAAGGAAGGAAAGAAGGGAGGGAGGGAAGAAGGGAGGGAGTGAAAGTTTTAAATGAAGTAAATGTGGGGAAAATGGATAATTGTTGAGTCTGGGGAACATAGTCGAGTTTCTTATACTCTCTACTTTTGTGTTTGCTTGAAATTTTTTTAACATAAAATTGAAAATAAGTAAAATAATCTTTTAGCCCCACCTGCTGTCATGTTCTACCCTATTACATGGTTTTATTTCTTTTAAACTATGATCTGATATCACGTTGTTTCGGGGGGTGTCGCAGGCCTCCTCCACAAGAACAGGATGGACCTGAGTCTCATTCACTTCTTTATACCCAGCAAGGAAGAGTCAAAACAATGAAATTTATCAGTATCTTACGTCTGACATGATTTCTCAAACAGGTAATATGTTTTTGTTGATGGATATTTTATTTTTTTAATGTAATTTAAAGAATTCAACCTCAGAATGGCCTCACTTTTTCTCTCAAAGGGGCCCCAGTCCCTCACAGAGGTGCCCAGCTTCTTTTTCTTTAGATGATCAGTAAGATTTTGACGGATGCAGAATTAAATCCCCTCCAAGAGTTCTTCACAATTATCCCACAGCCCTTAAATCTGGTTATTTGCCCTCTGTAAAGACTACAAAGCCCAGTGCTTTTCCTTGACCTCCTGTTAAGTTCTGCTGTGAAGCTATTAATTTCCAAGTACTCTGGGGTTTTATAGAATGCATCTTCCCTAAATTATTGCAATTACCAGTTTTTAGTAAAGTTTCAACGTCAACATCAGCTTCCTCATCTTTGAAGAGGCTCTGCACCTCTGAATAAGGCAGTGTCTCTTCTAAAATTTAGCTCCTTAAAAGTGAAAGCCCGGCTGGTGTAGCTCAGTGGATTGAGCGTGGGCTGGGAGCCAGAGGGTCCCAGTTTGATTCCCAGTCAGGGCACATGCCTGGGTTGCAGGCCAGGTCCCCAGTGAGGGCCATGTGAGGAGCAACCATGCATTGCTCTTTCTCCCTCCCTTCTCCTCTCTCTAAAAATAAATAAATAAAATATTTTTAAAAAAAGTGAAAACAGTTGGAATGTCTAACATATGTTTCTTGCGTTTAAAAACTGGACACATCTACCTGTCTTTCTCATTTATTTTCTGTTCTTCATTGTGGGTCTGTAGACTTAAGGTATTAGTAGAATCACTTTAAGATAATAAAGTAAATAAATAAAACATTCATTTACGTTTGTTCTTCCTCTGAAGTCTGCCCGATGGCCATTTGAGATGACATTTCGCGGGGGTGTCCAGACTTTTAGCGTCTCTGGGCCACGCTGGAAGAAGAGTTGTCTTGGGCCACACATTCAAGACACAAACACAAAAACTGATGAGAGAAAAAAAAAGAGGTTTTAAGTAGATTTATGAGTTTGTATCAGGCCGCATTCATAGCCATCCTGGGCCACACGTGGCCCATGGGCAGTGGGTTGGGCTCACCTGCTACAGCCTCAGTACGCTTGTGTAATTGAATTCATCTGGGTGCCTGTTAATTTGGGTCGACCCTTCAGAGCAGGGTGTCAAACTCAGTTTCACCGGGGGCCACATCAGCCTCGCGGTTGATTTCAAAGGGCCGAAATACCTTTAGGACTGTATACATGTAACTACTCCTTAACTGTTCAGGAGTTGAAATGATATTCGGCCCTTTGAAGGCCACAGCCAGGCTGATGTGGCCCCCAGTGAAAGTGAGTTTGACACCCCTGCTTCAGAGTGTGTTCCAAGAGCTTCAGGAGGGGACTGTTACAGGACAGGGACGGGGCCCAGAGTGGGTCTGCCTCCAACTGGCCTGTGGTATGTGAGTTCTTGACTTTGTGCAGGAAAGATCTCGCACCCCGCGCCAGGTGATTGGAGTGCCTTGGTTAAAGCCAGGGACAGTGTAACTGGGAAGGGGTTAGGATACAAAAGCAGTAGGAGAGAGCCCAGGTGGGGTTGCTTTGGCTCACTGATGAACAGGGGTCACAGAAAAGGAAGTGCACTCCCTGGGAAGTGAGAAAAAGGCAGCCTTGGAGACAGGTTCGGGGGCTGGCCTGGCACGAGCTGCCGCTGCCCACCGCTTCCCTGGGTGCAAGTCGCACAGGTTCTCCTGGAGTTCAGGAGAGAGAGCAGAGATACGAGGTGTGGGCGTGTTCTAGGAAGAGTGCGTAGTGGGTCCTTTGTCTTGAGGCTTTTTATCCTTTTGAAGCTGGTGGGAATCCTAGGGGAGTTCTCAGGGGAGGTCTTACCAGAATACGCATTGTCTTTCCAGGTGTGTCCTTCAATACGTTGATTCCTCAAAATGTGTGTATAGAGGGGTCACGGTTATTTTCTGCTTGGTTTCATTTTTTAAAGATTATTATCGAAGAGGAACTGGGACCAAGGCTGTTCTGTCTCAGAACATTCTGGAATGTGTAAATCATTTGTTCCTAAGTGTCCTTGGTGAGGGAAGATACAACCTTGTGATTGATTGGTGGGCTGTAAATTGCTCAGATTGTCTGGCCTTGTTTAGCTACGCACTGTGCTGCCTCAACCACCAGCGGCCTCTCAGTGCGGATGCGGGCTCATCCCTTCGTTCCTCCCATCTGCCCTGGGCACTCAGACTCCTCTTCAGATTCCTCGGGGGACCAGAGTCCAGGAGTGCCCCTCCCTGCTTAATTACACAGGGTATACTTTCCCGTACATTACGACCGGGCATTACAGACGCTCCAAGGTGCATTCCAGGGCCAGACTGTTTCAGGACAGGGGTTGTCACAGAGCTGCTGGAATCTGGGTGTCCTCTGAGAGGGTCTGCTTGTGTGTTTGGAATCACTGAATAAATAGTACACTGTACACAGTGCGCTGTATAGTGTACTGCGCTGGATAGCAGAGTGCGCTGTATAGCGTAATGCAGTGCATAGCATGTGCACCTGATGGCAGTGCACTGTATTTTTAAGGCTGAGGGAGATGCATTTCTATTCAGTATCCATGCAACACATACTCCCCTATTTCTAGCCATGGGCCAGACATAGTCAGATGGGTTGAGATACGTGGTCTTTACCTCTTGGCTCACCATCTAGCAAAGAAACGGTGCAGGAGTAATTGACTATCATGAGAAGCGATTAGTACTCTAAATAAGTCTTTGCCATACTTCTCAGGAGGAGTTTATGGATGAAAGGTGTAATGATGACATGTTTTGTTTTGCTTTGTTTGAGTGAGTTCTTTAAGGTAGTATTGTGAGAAGTATTTTCCATATATCACCCCCTTTAAAACGTACAAGAACGCTTATGTGTCGGTGTATATCGTCAGTTTACAGCTTGGAGTGGTGAGACAGGACTCATAGTCTGACAAGGAAAGAGGCTGGAATTGAGACTGTTTCTTAGCCCCCAACCATAAAGGTGTAAATTGGAGTCTACGCAGGTGTCGGATCACAATCCCTTTCGATGGGGTTATGTCACAGTTTGGACACTAGAGGGCGCGAAGAGAGCAAACCAATGAGAGGGATTTGCCTCCAGGGTCTACCATTTCTGAAAAGCTCTAACAAATGGACTTTCTCAGATTCATCTCTGAAGGGAAGTCAATTCGAAGCTCATTATTGAGAAAGCAGGTCTGAACCTACTGCACACGCCACTTACAGATAAGGGCGAGGATCACTCGGGCTACATCTTTCATTCAGAGCACTTTAGCCCGCTGTGTTTTTCCCCTGTAGCATGGAATGCCTTCGGAATTTCATGAGATGTCTGTGTAACAGTAACAAGACATGTGTCTCGCTTGCTTCTGCTCTTCCCATAGCTGATTCCAAATCAGGAGTGTTGTGCCAACAACCGCTCACCTAGACACTGGTCCAGGTGAAAGTCGCTCAGCTTACTCCGTTGGGCTGCATGCGCGCCCCAGACGTGACCCCGCGGAGCAACAAGGGGCCAGCCCGACTCCCGCTGCACTGGTAGCATCACAGAGGACTGACCCATCCACATGCCCGTCCCATCCCATCCCATCCCATCCCATCCCATCCCATCCCATCCTGTTGCTGTGAGGGGTGCTTCCAGTGGCAAAGTACTCAGGCTGTGGCCTCCAGGATCACGTTTCCATTAGGGAGTGGGCACTCTCCAGGGTCAAAGGCGGTGCTGGGAGCTAGAAGTCAGCATCCCCTAGTGTTCCTTCCTTCCAAGAGCATCGCTGTTAGTTCTGGGTGCTTTGCTATCTTCTTTACCACTCACCAGGAGAGACCATGCAGCCACATACGATTGGAAAAAGTGAGCTCGCCTTGTAGGGGAAGTAGTCAAAAATAATCAGTGACCCATGTGTCTTCAAAGAGTCCTTTCTCGTGTGTTTCAGCCTCTGGCAGAAAGCAAGCAGCCATTTGCAGCCTGGGCACGCCCTGGAGTGACGCACTGGCAAAGGAAATGCAGGCACGGGCATGCTTCTGGGTCAGCGGAGCTCACGTGCAGAGGGCCTTCCCCTGAAGACACGCAGTGGGGGGCGGGGGGGGCAGTTTGGCCCTTATTCTGTGTTTAGGGAAGGGGCAGCCAGCAACTTTTTTTTTTTTTTTTTTGAGTAAGAAAGTTATGCGAACAGAACTCTGTAGGATGGGTTTGGAAATATATGAAGGAGGATAAAGGGGACAAGAAACGGGAAGGTCTTGGGAGAAGGGTGTAAGGACTTGGGGAGGAGAGAAAGAGCGTGTAAGAAACACTCGAGAGCTAGAACCAGCAGCTCCGAGTTGTTGACTGAACGTGGAAAATGGGGAAGAAAAAGGTATACCTATGAGACCTTCACGTTCTCCGAGTGTTCGCCACCTGCAAGTCGCTAAGCATTTTAGATAGTAACCCCCTGAATTCTCACAAATCACCAGGTAGGAGTCTCATCATCCACGTTATAGGGGAGAGGAAATGGAGGCACAGAGAGGTGACGTCACGTGCCAAGTCATTAGGACTTGAACCCTGGCGATTAAACCTCCAAACCTGCATTGTTCACATACACCATGCAGTCTCTTTTCCAGTCTCTTTTCCAGTCTCGGGACAGGGAGGACGGTGATGTCCCTGGCTGGGACGGGAAGTCAGGAGGTGGAGGTGTGTGTGTGTGTGTGCACGTGCGTGTGTGTGGAGGTGGGGTTGGAGGAGGGCATCTGGATATGTGTGTGGCATTTGAACGTTCTGCCAGCACCTCGAGGGGAGATGTCCAGCAAGTTTTGGGTCCTGATATGGAGAAAACGCTGGTTTTAATTAAAAACAATGACACATCTGTAAAAACACTGCTGGCGGAGTTTCCCAGTCAAGTTATTCAAGAAAGGCCTGCTCTGCGAATAAACAGGAAGCCTGTGCTCCTGCTGAAGGATTGGCCAGAGCTTTGGAAAGATCGGGTTCTTCAGCAAGGTGCTCAGAGTCTCCGGGTGCAAAGGTCGGCAAGGTCTACAAAGGCGGAGCCTTGAGAGAGGAGCAGGGGATGATGGATGAGTCCAAGGCTCCTCCATCGTTCAGAACACCCTCCTCGCTCTAACGGGTCAGTGCTTCTAGCACTGCCCGCCCGTTAGCTCCTCCTAGGGAGGTTTAAAAACCACCGATTCCCAGGCCCCACTCAGAACTAACGGACTCCGACTGTCAGGGCAGACACCGGCCGTTCTGAAACGCTCTCTAGGTGATTCTACTGTGCGGCTGACGGCGACCACAAGCGCACGAGGAGAGCAGAGGGGGGACTAACATCTCCCGAGGACTCTTCAGTTCACAGAGCACTTGCACACACATGGCCTTCGTAATGAGCATCTTATTATTATCCGCTGGTTGGATGGGGAGACCCTGAATCACAACAAGAAGTGACTTGCTCAAGGTCAGTTACTTATTGGAAAAGCTAGAGGCCATATCTGCTGCCCCTCATTCAGGGTTCCTTCCTAAGGTCCCACAGGGCCATGGGACAAACAGAAGGCCCAGTTCATCTGTATTCACGTAGAAAGGAGGGGCTATAGGCATTTTTCTAAGATTTTAGGACCCACAGGATTGAATCTAAAACTAGAGCTGCGGCTTGTGTACATACAGGAGAGGAAGAGTCTGAAGGTCACCAGGCCGGGCGCTGGTGAAGCCCAGAGGGCCGTGGCCAGGAGCGGGCGGGCGAATGGAGGCAGAGTCAGGGAGTGAAGCGTGGGGAGGCCTGGAGTGGGCTGGGCACTGCCCAGGGCCAGGAGGCCGCTGCGCCACCTACAGCTGGCAGTGGTGGCAACGGCAGATGTGAGTGATTCCTGGAGGCATTTACCAGTTAATAGGAATTCTTCTGGGGCTTCAGAGGGACACGCCATCTTACTAACCAGGTAAGAATCACACGTTAGCGGGTGCAGAGCCGCGTGATTTAAAATGCACCGTCTTCTCCCAATTTCACAACGGGTGTGCATGGCCCCCCTCGGCAGCTTCCCGGGGAAAACGGACATAGTAACACCTTGTGGGGCGCTGAGAGGAAATCCCGAAGAATGTTGCTAGCAAAATTCATAGCACGTAGGAGGTGCTGAATAAATATGCATGCCTTACGTGGGGTTTATTTTTAATGTGGATGGCGAGGTTCGGAGATGCCAGGCCCAGCCTGGCGGTGAGAGGGCGGCCCCCCGCCGGGCCCAGGCCAGCCCCAGCCGCCTGGATGGGGCAGTCACTCCCCGCATCATGTGGTTCTACCAGTGTATAACAACTGAGACGGTACCCGAACCTTTCTTGTGTGATTGCTGGGGGAATTAAATGAGATAATGCATGGGAAACTCTTAGCATAGTCCCTGGCACCACTATTCAATAATTATGAACAAAATCCATGAAGTGACTTGCCCCAAATCTCTCCAACTAGCAAACGGGAGAGGCCAACACTGAAATCTCAGCCAGTGCTCTTTTTGCGACACCGAAGCAGCTTCCGGTGATAATGGACATGAACCCCAGGAGAAGGAGCTACCACTTATGGAGGGCCAACTGCACTTCAGACACCGACATCAGGACGAAGCACCTTGCAGGGACACAGTGAGGCTGGGCGGGGCTAGGAACTTCCCTAAGGTCACAGAACAGAGACAGTGGGGTACGGGACATGGGAGTCGCTCTGCGTGACATCGAGTCCCACAGCCTTGTTCTCAGAATCACCGGGCAGGCTTGTTAAAATCCAGATTCCAGGGCCCTCTCCCGGAGTTTCTGATTCAGTGGGCCTGAGCATCTGCACTTCCAACGGATCCCCCGGGGACGTCACTGCCGCCGCGGGTCTGGGCGCACCCGGGGACCTGGGTCTGCACTGAGCTCTCTCCTGCTCCGTGACTCACTGCGGTGAGAGGTGCGGCGCTTTGACATCTGCACAAACCCTGCCCGCCTCGGGCTGCTGGGAGCCCCAGGGAGAGCCCCAGGGCTGCCCTGGGGTGCATTCAAGAAATGTGTCTGGGCTACGCTCCCCGGGGCCTCGTGGCACACAAACCACAGCCGTGTCAGACGGGCAGACTGTTGTCAGGCAGTCTAGGACGTCAGAGCCAGCACTCCCAGTTGCGTGTTTCATTATTTATTCACTTGACAGGAAACATACATGAGGTCCTAGGAGATGCCATGCTACGGGCTTAAAGTAGTTGCCACCACAAGATAGAACTCCCCTGCAGGCCGAGGAAGCCCCTGCATGGCCAGCTGAGGGCGGCGCAGTTCCCACAGAGAAGGTCCCACAGCCAGACCTTCCCCGGGAGCCCTGTCCCGCAGCCAAACGGGGCGGTGACCACACACACCGGGTGGCGTCAGAGCAACAGGCGCACCGGGAGGAGGGGCGTCCTGAACTAGAAGAGGGTCTTAACATCAGAGCATACCAGACAGTTCATATACATTACAAATATATAAATTAAGAGGAGGTTTACATGTATACAAATATCTTTGAAAGAGGACTTCATTTCATTCGATGTCATGCCAGGTATTTGCCAGAACCTTGAAGACAGAGGCAGTTGGTAATGGAGCTGGTATTAAAAATAGAAGGCATTTATCTATACATGGGCCCTGCTCCTCTCGTGTCCAGCATGGAATCCTCTGGTGTTGTCAGGGCCTCTGGGCAACCTCAGCACGCCCACAGGTAACCCATCTGCAGTCTGCATCTTCCGAGACAGCAGGGGACTTGCACGGGGGCTCCTCTCCTGTGTCCCCAGCTCAGCTTGGCGGCGCCTGCGGACCCAGGGGCTGCCGGAGGGAGTGACGCTGCTGTCGGAGGAGTAGTCCGTGCACTTGCGGAAGACCTCGGGGCTGGTGCTCGAGTTCAGCTTGCCTTCCTCAGCCAGTGGGGATTTTCTGGAAACGCCTTTGCGTTGCGCCAAGGGGCTGCTCCAGGGACTGGAGCACGGGGAGGCATTTGGGCTCAGAAAGAGATTCTGGTGGCCAGAAGGGCTGAGCTTGCTGGCGACCGCCTGCCGCCGGCCAGCCATAGGGGACGTGGGGTTGCTCTCAGGGTCGGAGGAACTGTTCGCGGAAGACTCGTCACCCATGTACTGAAGCTCCTCCACTCTCTTGTTCGGGGACTTGCTCCAGGGGACACCGGCGCTGTGCTCCTCATCCTGGTTCTTGTCTTTGGGAGGTTTCTTTTTGGGTGGCTTCATCCCGATGAGGACAGCTTTCATGTTCTCCTTGCCCTGAGATTCCATGACCATGAACTCATGGGCTTTGATGGCCGCTTCCACCTCCTCGAACTCCACGATGGCACACTCTTGGGTCCCCACCTGGCTGTACCGGCTGCTGATCCTCCGGATGTCAGGGGGCAGCTCTCTCCCGGGCTTGAGGATCCGCACCGAGGAGATGACGCCGAAGGTCCCGAAGAGCTTTAGCAGGTGCTCCATCACCTTCTCCTGCACCCTCCCGTTCTTCTGGGGGCTGCCCAGGGCCCACAGCCTGGGGGACAGGTAGAGATCGTAGACCAGGAGCATCTTGCTGGGGAGGTTCTCGTTGGGGAAGAGCGGGACAGGGGTGGTCCTCCTCACTTTCCGGTGGTCCTCATTCAACTCCAGGGTCCCTGAGTACTTCAAGGCATGCGCTGTGGTTCTCCAGTCCCGTGTCAGGTGTTTCACCTGCGGAACACAAAGCAAATCTGAAATGGCACCCCAGGTCTCTGTCCACCTGTGTCCCCTGGAATCTCCCTCCCACCGCCCCTTACTCCGGAATGCTGGTGTCTAGAACCACACCTGGTGTGGGCAGGCACTCGGAAACTAGTGAATGAGAGAGTGAACAAACACACCTTGTGCCATGAGAAGGAAGTTAAAAGCTGTGCGGTCCCACAGAACTTTCCACGGGGCAGCAGATACTCTATCCCACGTACGTTTAGAGGTCAAACCTGCAGGCTCTGGGCCAAGGCCCTGTTCAGTTGCTCAGTGCCTCGATTTCCTCATCTGTGAAATGGACGTGTTAATATGCCTCCCCCACAGAGCTGGCCTGAGGATTAAATGAATAAATACATACATACGTACACATCTATACACACACACACACACACACACACACACAACTTAAAATAGTATCCTAGCTCACAGTGACTACTCAATAAATATTAGATGCTGTCATTCTTTCAAACGTCACATGCTATCATTTTGATAGGACTCAAGAGATTTTAACATTCCGATGCCTCTCCAAAGGTGTATTTCTGCATTTATGTATTTGCTACACAAAAGGTGTCTCATGGTTTCACCTTGAAATAATGTCCTGTTTCAACTTGGAATTAAATCCAACCTGGGCCTCGTGGAGCATGATGAAATAGGTCCCTCCTCACTTAGTGGAAATTGTGTGTATCGATGTGACTGCATGTGAAAGCTATATTTATACTGTAAAGCAGTAATTTTCATGAGGCCCACTTCCAGTGAAGGGAATGCCAGGGAGAATGAGTCACCCCAGAGAGATGGGGGAGGGGGGTAGGGGGTGGCCTGGTCCAACAGTGGTGAGATCACCCCGAGTCCCCCAAGGCCAAGCCAGGGCAGTTGCTCTGCAGATGCTCCCAGGACTCGAGAAGGCAGCGCTCCCTCCCAGGGCAGCGCGGGGAGAGCCTGGGCAGAGCCATCAGTGGTACAGGCCGCTCCTGGAGAGAGGACACTGTCCACTCTAGCCTGTCGCCTCCGGAAGAAACAGCCCAAGTCTGGGCCTTGAGTGTGGGAACCACAGCGCCCCCACATGGAGATTCAGCGTGTGGATCACCAGGACACAGACTAAGGGCAGAGAGAAGTGGGTGCAGGGAAAGGGCTGGACTTTGGGGGAACTGGCACAGTTCAGGATCCAGGGAGGGTGAAGACTGCAGATCGGTGCCAGGCTGCGGGAGGGCCGAACAGAGGTTCTCCTTGGGGCAGAACATGGGGGCCTTCTCCAAGCCCAGTTGGGGTGGGGGCACTTGGTCATGGGGGGAGCACTCAGGAGAGATGGCCAATCCTACCAAATCCTGAAGCCTGAGCAAATGGTGCCTGGGCGCAGGCGAGGCGGTGGGGCTGCCTTACTTTGAGGGCTGAAGAAGCTGAAGGGGTGGGGCACATCCAGTCAAGAGAAAAGGGGGCTCTGACAAGGACACAGAAGCCCTCCAGCAGCCCTCCGGAGCTCCCGGGCCAGGCCTGCTGGTGTGTCTCAGTCCGAGCGTGGAGGCCTGTGCGTGCAAGCTTCAGAAGGTGCACACGGGCAACGGCTAAGACGAGGAACAAGGGAGCTGTGGGCTTTGTTTTACTACAAGACATTTGTGAGATTTTCAGAAACGGTCACTTCCCTGTTTGTTACCTTTGTCATACAGGTTTCCTATTGCGAGTACCAGGAAACCCTTTCAAAAGAAAGGATCTCTGCTGTCATTCTGGAGGGGCTGGGCAGTCTGTGTCCACTCTGAGGCCAGTGTGCAACAGAGAGGACCCCTCCTAAATAGACCCATAAGTGACAACTTGAAAAGGAAGGAAAATCAGGGTGGCTCCTAGGGTCCCTAGGGAGGAAAGAGAAATGTACAGGATGACTCCCCTAGCTGCTGCATTTTGGGGTCCCCCGCAAACACGTTGCACGTGAGGGCTTGCTCTTGGTCCCCTGCACATGCGCGATATTGTGATTTATAAGAAGAAATAAATATATTTGGTCTTCGTCCCCATCCCCGGCACTGAGCTCCCCAAACCTCTGTGAATTCCTCGGGGACAAGAGCACTAGGGGCATCTTTTGTTCTGATGAGGTGACTCTGGGCAGGCTCCGGAGGCTCCTGGAATGGGGCTGGTCGCCACAAAGGCCAAGCCACGGTCGGCAGCTTGGACCTTCAGCAGCCCCCCACATCCTCCAGAGAGGAGGAAGAGGGCGGAAATGGAGTTAATCACTGATCGTGTCGATGTGAGGAAGGTTCCAAAGAATCCCAATAGTGGGGGTCTTGGAAAGCTGGCAGGCGGGTGAGCACAGCCGCCTACCTGCTGGACAGTGCACCCCGCTCCACCGGGACAGAAGCTCCTGTGCTCAGGACCCTTCCAGTCCTCGCTCCACGCACCTCTTCACCTGGCTGTCCACCTGCACCTTTATTCCCTCTAATGAACTGGTAAATGTAAGCGTTTCCCCGAGTTCCGTGAGCTATTTTAGCAAATAATCGAATCCAAGGGGCAGAGGTCACAAGAGCCTCTCATTTGCAGCCACGTCGGACAGCAGCTGTGGGTGACCTGGGGACCTGCCACTGGCGACTGTCCCCTGAAGTGGGGGCAGTCTCATGGGGCGGGGCCCTGACCCCTGAGGGCTGATGCTGTCTCCAGGTAGACAGTGCCAGGGCTGACTCAGGCTGCAGGGCACCCAGCAGGTATCAGAAATGCCTGGTGAGGGAGTCCTCCCCTCACACCTGGCAGCAGCAGCGTGACTGTGGCAACACCGTGACAGAAAGGAAACCACAGAGGAAAAGTAGGTTTTTCCATTGTAACGTGAAATGCCCCTTCCGCCTCCTGTGCCTTGAGAACTCCTACTCATCATCCTCCAAGATCCAACTTGAATGTCACCACCTCTGGGAAGACCTCAGCTCTCTGGGCAGGGTTAGCTGCTCTAGTCAACTCACCCCCAACAGTGCTTTGTTCTCCCTTTCATGGTGCTGCCGATGGTCGCACAGTAATCTTTCACTGATCTCTCTCCATTAGTGGACTTTGCAAAGGCAGGGGGATGCTGTATTCCTTTGTATTAATTCCTTTGCCTAATTAATTCCTTTGCAACAATTCCTTTGCATTCCTGGGCTAACACAGTACTCAGCATACATTTGATGAATATGTTTGATGAGTACGTTTGATGAATGAATAAGGGAAAGAGAGCAGCAGAAGAAGGCAGAGTGCCCCCAGAGGCGAGGCTGAGAAGACCGCTGGGGGAGCCCTCTCCCTCACGCTCCCTGGCAGTGTGGCCAGGACCTGCCCCTCACATCTCGTCACACAACAGGTGCATCGGGCTTTTCCATTCTACAAACGCATGTCCCCCAAGAGACACCGAGTTCTTAGGCCAACTGGTCTGCAGGCTCTTTGAGAAGTAGGCCCACAGTCCAGCTGCCAGATGTGCACGCAGCGGGGCCACGCAGTCTGCTCGGTGGATGGCAGCCACAGGTCGATCTCCCGCCCCCCCACCCCCCAACCCCCGCCCCCAACAAGGACACTGGCATCACACGGTGTGGCTGCAGAGGCCCTGGAGGAGGCCCACCCCCCAGAGTTCTGAGCACTCCTTACTCCTTTTATTTACTCGACTTGACAATCCAAACACATGAATTTCATACAACTCCAGGCCTAGTAGGCGTCTCGCAAGACTATTGCTGAGACGTGTCCCAACACCCAGGACCTTTTACAAGTGTGGGGCAATATTCTTAGTAGCAACCCTCCATCCCTTCTCTTGATCGTTTTTCTCTTTTTCGCCCCCGAGAGGAAGTAAACAACACTAGTCATTCGGTTTCAAAAGGGTAACACTATTTAGACCCACAACCCAAACCACCCTGGCCACCCTGGAGGCAGCTTGAATGGGGAAGCCTCACCTTTTTGAAGGATGTGAGTAGTTTGACGCTCACGTAGCCCAGCTTGTTCCTCCTCACGTGCTTCAGCAGGAAGGCGTCCTTCTCCAGGTTTTCGTCGGAAAAGTAGAATTCGATCTGGTCCACCAGCTTCTTGATTAACTCCTGATCTGGGGGCTTCCACTCCTGCTCGAGGTCCTCACGCTCATTCTCGCCCCCACTCGTCGTGGCGCCGCTGAGACCAGAAGGACACACTGGGTGTTACGAGATGAACTGTGCCCCCCCACCCCCCACTCTCACGCTCAAGCCCCACCTCAGAACGCGGGCTTATTTGGAAAGGGTGTTACAGATGCCATTAGCTGAAGATGGGGCCGCACTCGAGTGGGAAGGTCCCTGATCGAACGCGCGCGGGGTCTTGCAAAGGGGATCTGGACGCATGCGCACAGGGAGAATGCCCGCGATATGGAAGCCGGCGGACCTCGGAGACTGCCAGCAAACCGCCAGAAACGAGGAGAGAGGCCACGGCACATCCTTCCACTGCACCCTGAGAGGGAGCAGGCCCCTTGACCCCTGGCCTGTGGACGTCTGGCCTGCAGAACTGTGAGGCCGTCCATCTCTGCTGTTCTAGGACTTCTGGTTTGTGCTGCTTGGTTGCAGCAGCCCCTGGGAACTGCTCCGGGTCACACCTGACCTGGACACCCCAGAGGTCCTGGGCACATGGCCACACGGAGATAGGTTTTTGCTTCCAAAGAGCTAGGAAACCACGCTTTTGTTTTTAAACGGGGAGGAAGGATCATTCAAACACCGTCTACTCACATTTACGGATGCCGTGCCATCCCACGGTTTTCGTAAACACTTTTTATTCTTCCCTCCCCGCCTCCACCTGACAAATCTCGATTTCTACGGACAGTTTAGTGAAGTAGCTAAGAGTTCCAGTTCTAGAGTTAGACTGCCTGAGTTTGAAGCCTGACACTACCGTTTACTAACTGGGTCTGCTGTGGCCAGGAGCCCCACCATCCCACCACAGCCTGCTGTCTGTGAACCTGGAGTCCCGACCGTCACTCTCCTGACGGGCTTGGTGTGCAGATTAAATGAACTAGGACAGGCACTTTCCAGAAGGGCTCCTGGCATACCCTTAGAGCTCGGGGACACACACACTCATCTGCGCATTCAAAAGAGGCAGATCTAGGATTCAAGCTCAAACTTTGTGTCTCCACAGCCAGCGCACACATTGCCTTCCAGGTTTGGTGGAGTGGCCCCTGCCATGGAATCTGGAAAACAATCCCGTTCACCGGGGCCTCCTAAAGGAAACAAACCCACACGCGGCTCTGCCCAGGCGGACTTCCCCTTCTCGAGAACATTGGGACACAGGCACAAGCCAAAGAAACCCCGGGGCATGCTTCTTTAGAAGGCCCACCTTTCACAAAGAGATTGTTAAAAAATGTCAAAGCCATAAGTACTTAGGGGACCAGTGATTACCTACATCATGGTGGACACCATTCTTAGAAGCTACCAAAGGTGATTCTCTTTTGTATATGTATTACCAAATGAAATTATGTATTACATATTGTACAATGAAAAGAATTCATTAACAATTACGTCCAGAAAAAAAAGTAACTGCTTTCCTCTATGGTAGCTTGATGTCTAATAACCTGGCCGCCAGGCCCAGAGCTTGCAGGGACCAGTCCTGAGCAGACCGGGCTCCTCCTGGCACAGACGCACACACGTCGGCGACCTACAGCCTCAGCACAATTGGCTCGTGGGGAGAACTTGCCTGGCTCCCCAAAGGGCTCAGAAAGTTCGCAGCCAAAAGGGGAAGCAACGCAAGAGTCCACAGATGGATAAATGGATTAATAAGATGTGGTATGGAAATACAGTGAGATGTAGTTCAGCCTCGAGCAGAAAATTCTGACACCTGCTGATGATCCTTGGGGACATTATGCTTGGTGAAATAAGCCCGTCACAAAAGGACAAATATCGTATGACCTCACTTACAGGAGGTCCCCACAATAATCAAATTACGGAGACTTCAAGCAGAGCAGTGGTTCAAGGGGGAGGGGGCGGGGCTGGCGGGAGTTCCTGTTTA
>PVJI01001713.1:85973-169090 GCA_004026765.1 Micronycteris hirsuta
GCCCTGGCTGGTGTAGCTCAGTGGATTGAGCGTGGGCTGAGAACCAAAGGGTCGCCGGTTCAATTCCCAGTCAGGGCACATGCCTGGATTGCGGGCTGGGTCCCCAGTGGGGGCCACGTGAGAGGTAACCACACACTGATGTTTCTCTCCCTCTCTTCCTCCCTCCCTTCCCTTCTGTCTAAAAATAAATAAATAAAATCTTTTTAAAAAATGTTTTTTTTAATGTCCTTTAAAAATGGAATGATACATAAGGAAATCTATTACGGCAACCCCGAGGTGTAACAGGTCAAATGCCACTTAGACATCGGATAAGCTGACTATTCTAGAAGTCTGGAAGGGGAGCTGTACAGATGTTAGTCTCACTCACCCAATGCCTAACAGCAGAATCTTCCCCGCGTGCTTTGCTTTACTCCACAGGGGTGTCCAGCCTTGTGACATCTCTGGGCCACACCGAAAGAGGAATGAGTTGCCTTGGGCCACACATTAAAGCCACAAACACTACCGAAAACAAACAAAAAAAATCTCATAATGTTTTACGTAAAGTTATGATTTTGTGTTGGGCCATATTCATAGCCATCCTGGGCTGCACGTGGCCTGTGGGCCGTGGGTGGGATACCCCAAAGTTATAAAAAAAAACCCAAATAGACGCTTTCCTGGCTTCTCTTACGGGTAGTAGCCATTTGTCACGTTATGGCCAATGACACACAAGTGAACAGTTTTTGGCCCTGCCCTTTCCGCTTTTATCTGTTTGAGGCATGGATGTGGGGGGTTGGAGGTTAGCCCCCATTTTACTGCCATAAGGAAAAGACCAAAAGGGTCGGCTTCATCTGACGCATTGTTGTTACCGAGTTGCAGAACCAGTTCCTATAACTACCTACCTGAAGATTTCTAATTCCATGAGAAAGAGAATATCCTACTTGTTTAATTCACTTGTTAGTTGGGTTTTCTACGACTTATCGCCGAGTTTTAGGACAGTGACGCCGCACGGAGAGAGGGGGTCTTCCGAATGTGCCGCAGGAAATGGCAGTGGGACAGTCAGTGGGATGACAAGGGAGACGCGAGATGGACAGAACAGACTTTGACCTTATTACAGAAAATGTATATACCAAATAGTAGTTAAAACAGATAGGCTAATTATACAAGATAAAATAACTACAAATGCACGGGAAGTTCTAAGTGCCACCGACAAGGGATGAGGCAAGATGTGTGATGATGACCCATGAAGAATTCTGGGTAGACTCAGGAGTATGGGCGAATGGTCTACCTGACTCTGCGTGGCTCGCATACCAGAGAGGACCAGACCATTGAGGGGACCTACAGCCCAGGGAATCCTACTCCCAAACTAGAGCAGTTGATGCTCTTATAAAAACTGTACTGGTAAACAAAACATAATGGAAAGAAGGCGATTTAGATTTTCGATTTCTCCAGTGGCCATTCTAGAGCCCCTTGTCCTTCCCCAGGTCTCCCGTGGGAAGACCTTACTCCCTGTGGACGATCTTTTGGGGGCTTGATTGAGAAAACAGAGTTCATCCCATCAGACTTGCCCTGATCTCCTGTGAGCCCTGTCTTCCCACCCCCAAGCCTGTTCTGAGTCTGGACATCCACCCAAACCCCGTCTGCCACGTCCAGGTGGCCTTCCTCCACCCCAGTCCTCTCGTCCTGTGGCAGGACAGCGGGCTGCTGAGCACCTTCTCGCTGCTCTTCCCTTTGGGCTTAAGTGACTTGTTCTTTTCTAACTCTTCTCGCCCCTTTAATTGCCCTCTCCCACTCCTGAATGTGGGCATCCCCCAAGGGTCTCTCCTGGACTCCTCGTGCCCTGGCAGCCTCTTCACGTCTGCCCCTGGTTGCTCATCCAATTCAGATCGGCCTTTCCCCCCACACCTCTGTCCTCCTCCCACTCCCGAGCTCCAGTCTGCAATTCCTACCTGCCTGCCTCACAGTTCCAAGTAGATACCCGATGCTGCTTCCAACGCGTAAGTCCGGGATCGAAGCACCGCCTTCTGCAGAACTCAGCCTCAGGCGGGATGGAAGCCTGGACCTATCATGAGACGTTCTGTCTGGGAGGCTCACCTTCCTCTCACAGTCTCACGGTGCACAGCCCACAGGGAGAGGCACCCAGGGAGAGGACAGGCAGGGAGCCAGGATTCTGAATAGGTGGGCAGTCCTGGGAGGTGCATAAAACACCTGTGCTGGTGCGGAGGTGAGCTTCTTGAAAACAGGACCCCTCCCCCTGCCTGGGTCCTCTCGGAAGAACAGGATGGACTGTTTTCTATCAGGGAGCACGCCGCAGTGTTACCTGGTGCATGCAACAACCTTTAAACAAAAAAGACCCTTGCCCTGGCCAGTGTGGCTCAGTTGGCTGGAGCATCATCCCGTACATGGAAAGGTCACGGCATCAATTCCCGGCCGGGCCCATGCCTAGACTGCAGGTTCTGTCCCTGGTTGGGTGAGTACTGGAGGCAACTGATGGATGTGTCTCTTGCATCCGTGTTTCTCTTCCCCTCTCTCTCTCCCTCTCTCCCTTCCTCTTTCTCTATAACCAGTAAATATGTCCTCAGGTGAGGATTAAAAAGAAAAAAAAATTAAAAAGACCCTACATCCTTTATGAACATTAAAAACATTTAGATCCTTCAAATATGAATACTGGGAACTTTGTGTTCATTACAACAACCTTGTAAAAACCATGTATCGTCCCTCCCCAAATGTCCCACCAACTACTCTGCCTGTTCACTCTAATCTGCACTTAGGATCAAAACCCAAGATGGATCGTTTGCGCCCATATCAAGTCAGTTGTCAAGTGTTGATTTTATTCTGCAGCGTCTCCCATCTGTTCTCTTTTCCATTCCAACTGTCCTTGAAAAATATCAATAGCTTATCCAAAATAAATCTTAAAAATTTGAAAAATACATATGCAGAGTGAAAACAAAAATCAAATAGTAGAGAATTTATACAAGCAACCATTTCCTGCTCCACGTCTTCTCCCTAGAGGCACTCTCTCTCAATAAAATCATCCAGTTCTTACGACAGCTCCCTTGCAAGTCAATAAAATGGCCCATAGCGCGATTTCTCACTTGTCAATCACAGACATTCTCTAGCCATGTCCTATTACATAAGGCGAGGATTTGGGGTCGCTCCTCTCCCAAAGCTGCTTCTTCCAATTTTAAAAATTTTATATTATTTTTTATTTTTTCTAGTTGTGTTTTTAAATTATACACTTAAAATTCTGTTTCTTCCTCTAACAACCTTAAATCACGTTTCTCAATTCCTCACAACAGGACGTGCATATTACCCTACCTTTCCCTTACCTCTCCTTCTATTTCCAAGCCATCCAAATTCTATCAGATGGACCTTTATTTCATTTTGTCACGGTTCGTACTATTTACGCTCTATTCTGTAACTGATTTTCCATGTCTTGTCTACAGATAGATAAAGTTAAAGTCAATCAGTTACACGCATTTTATGCCTATGTAAATGTTGCTCACTGCAGGGCAAGGCGTTTGCTAAGGTCACTTCTGGTTTTTGAAGTCCTGGTGGTTGGCCGGGCTGGTCACCTGGTTGATCCTCTACCTCTCTCTTTTCTCATGCCATCTGTCTGTACCTTCGCTTTTGATTTACATGGTAAGAGATCTCTGTCTTTATCTTCCATCCTTTCCTAGTAAGTGTTTTAATTTCAGTAATTATTTACTTATTCTCCAAGAAACCTTCTATATCTCCAGATGGTTCCTTTTTATTTATTTTTAAATATATTTTATTGATTAAACTGTTACAGTTGTCCCATTCCCCCCCCTTCTTCCTCTCCATCCTGCACCGCCCCCAATCACCGCCCTTTAGTTCCTGTCCATGGGTCATACACATAAGTTCTTCTGTTTCTGCATTTCCTATACTATTCTTAACCTCCTCCTGTCTGTTTTCTACCTACCATTTATGCTACTTATTCTCTGCACCTTTTCCCCCTCTCTCTCCCTACCACTCCCCTGTTGATATCCCTCCATGCCTTATATAAATCTCTTTAACATTTCATATAATAAAGGCTGGGTGATGATGAACTCCCTGAACTTGACCTTATCTGAGAAGCACTTTATCTGCCCTTCCATTCTAAATGAAAGTTTTGCTGGATAGAGTATTCTTGGATGTAGGTCCTTGCCTTTCATGACTTGGAATACTTCTTTCCAGCCCCTTCTTGCCTGAAAGGTCTCTTTTGAGAAATCAGCTGACAGTCTTATGGGAACTCCTTTGTAGGTAACTGTCTCCTTTTCTCTTACTGCTTCTAGGATTCTCTCCTTATTTTTCATCTTGGGTAATGTAATTATGATTTGTCTTGGTGTGTTCCTCTTTGGGTCCAACTTCTTTGGGACTCTCTATGAGCTTCCTGGACTTCCCGAAAGTCTATTTCCTTCACCAGCTTGGGGAAGTTCTCCTTCATTATTTGTTCAAATAAGTTTTCAATCCCTTGGTCTTCCTCTTCTCCTTCTGGCACACCTATGACTCGGATGTTGGGATGTTTAAAGATGTCCTGGAGGTTCCTAAGCCTCTCCTCAGTTTTTTGAATTCTTGTTTCTTCATTCTTTTCTGATTGGATGTTATTTTCTTTCTGCTGGTCCACTCCATTGATTTGAGTCCCAGTTTCCTTCTCATCCCTATTGGTTCCCTGCACATTTCCCCTCATTTCCTTTATATTATCCTTCATTTGTTCAAGAATTGCAACAATCTTTCTTCGAATCCTGTGAGCATCCTGATTACCAGTGCTTTGAACTGTGCATCTGATAGGCTGGCTATCTCTTTGTCACTTAGTTGTATTTTTTTCTGGAGCTTTGACATGTTCTTTCATTTGGGCCATTTTTTTCTCGGTGCACCTGTTACTTTAAGGGGCGGAGCCTTAGGCGTTCACCAGGGCAGGGTACCCACATGTTGTGTTGTGACGCTGTCTGTGGGGGCGGGGCCTGAGAGAACAATGGTGCTTGCTCCGCTCTCTGAACTTCCCCAGCTACCCACAAGCAAGTTGGGCCCTTCTGTGCTGGCTCCGGGGTGAGTGGATGGGCCTGCACAGTTCCAAGTCCCTGTGGGTCTCCCCATCGAACTCTCCTGTGAGGCTGGGAGTTCCTCTCGCCACCGCCTCAACCCCCACAGGTGTTTTCAATCGGTGGTTTGAGGCTTTATTTCCCTGCGTTGGTGGGCCGCACAGTCTGTTCCGCTCCCCAGCTTTTCCTCCCAGTTTATCTGGGCGAGAACGAGGGACTGCCCGGTCCACCAAAACGTGGCAGGCGCACTCGGCAAAACCGGAGATGGGTCCCATCTCCGGTTTCGCTGAGTATGCCTGCCGTGTTTTGGCCTGGCACGCCCGCCACGGTGCTGGTACCACTCCAGAAACCGCGTCTTGCCGAGTGCTCTCCACCCGGCTCTGCCCCACTTACCGGTCTGGACAAACATGTCTTCTCTAACTCCTTGGTTGTCGGACTTCCACTCCGTTCAGTTTTCTATTGGATCTGGCTGTTTTTGTTTTTTAAATTGTTGTTTTTCCTCTTTTGGTTGTGCGAGGAGGCACAGTGTGTCTACCTACGCCTCCATCTTGGCCGGAAGTCCAGATGGTTCCTTTTTAAGAGCATCTCATTCTTGTTTTGTGGGTGCAATATTTTCAATTCCCTCTCAGCGTACTATTTGGGAGTATATATTTTTAGTCTTTTTGTTTCCAAAAATTTCACCTCTGTATCCTCTGGAGTCAGTTTTTCTATTAACTTTTGTGTCACTGATTTTCTTCATGTGGCTGGTAAACCACTCATCTTTATCTTTGTAAACATTTTTAAAATAAACTTATTTTGGAATAGTTTTAAATTTAAAGAAAAATTGTGAAAATAGCAGAGTTCCCATATACCCCACACCAGGCTGCTTCTATTATTAATAGCTTACATTAGTAATGTACATTTAATGAATATTGATACATTATGCCTAGCTAAGGTTCCTATTTTATTCAGATTGCCTTGGTTTTGACCTAATGTCCTTTTTCTGCGGCAGGATCCCATCCGGGACACCATGTTACATTTAGTGGTCATGTCTCCCCAGGTGCCTCTGGGCTGTGACAGTTTCTCAGACTCCCCTGGTCTGTGATGACCTTGACATTGTTGAAGAGGGCTGTTCAGGTAAGTTGTCGAGTGTCCCTCTTTGTGACTTGTTTGGTATTCTTCTCGTGATTAGACTGGGAGTGTGGGTTTGGGGAGGACCGCAGCAGTAATTTCCATTCTCATCACTTCATGTCAAGGGTGCGTGCCGTCAATGTGACTGGTCACTGTGGATGCTGACCCTGATCACCTGGCTGAGGTAGTTTGTCTCCACTGCAAAGGGACTCCTTCCCCCCCTTCCCATACTACACACTGTGGAAGGTACACAGCCCACACTGGAGGAGTGGAGAATTACACTGCACAGCTATCCATTTGGAAGAATGAAGCTCTGGATTGCTTTTTCCTGCTGAGTTGTGTGGGTTCTCCCTACAGCTATATACTCTTTTTTTTTTTTAAAGGACTTTACTTATTTATTTTTAGACAGAGGGGAGAGAGAGAGATAGGGAGAGAAACATCAGTCTGTGGTTGCCTCTCTAGTACTCCCTACTGGGGACAACTCAGGCACATGCCCTGACTGGGGATCGAATCGGCAACCCTTTGGTTCACAGGCTGGCACTCAATCCACTGAGCCACACCAGCCAGGCCAAGCTGTATACTCTTACTGGTTTTCTTCTTAGGTGGCTGTATATGCCTGGGTGGGGCATGCCAACTTTACTTCATGGGGAACAAGCAGGGAATCATGACTTAAGGGTTTTCTATGGAGAAAGCTTTATAGTGCAGGTACTGGCTTTATGTCCACAGCCCCAGATCACCAGTTAATTCATTTGATTTCCTTTAGAAAATCATCTTATTTCTTCTTTCCCCTCTTGGAAATAAATAGTATGCTGTCCTCTACTTCTCACTGCCAGCCAGAGGGACTGGGCAACTGTTCTCCAGGAAGAATTTAAATTACCTCTCAGATGTGAGCATCCTTCACACATTTCCCAACCAGGGCCTTTCCAGGGTTCTGTCTTCCCACCTCCTGCACCTGCCCTGGCCCCCTTCCCCACCCCAGCTGTATTTTGGGTTAAGCCTCTTCCACTCTGTACCTTATTATCTGTTTGGAAGAACAGCTATGTCACTGGTCTAATGATGACGTAAAAACAACAATAAGGTTTTCTACTTTACATTAAATAAAACCCAAAGTCCTTAGCTTTTTGTTGAGATTCATTTAGAATCTGGCTGTAACCAGCTTCCAAACTTATCTTTATCTATTTCTTCTCAGATCCTTGGCTCCAAGCAAATGAAAGACTTACAGTTCCTGGTAAGGGTCACGGGTTTCTGGACTCTGTGTCTTTGACCATGCTACTCCCATCTCCTAGTTACACCTCGAGGTCCATCTCAAATGCAGTTCTCCCAGGAAGGAAGTCATTTCAACTTTCAAGTAACATTTGTCTGTACTTGTATCAGAACTACTTGTGTGCAACTTCTTGATGCCCGGAACCCTAAGTGCCTGGAGAGTAGGATTCATATTGGTTTCTTTCATTCTAGCATCAACCCAGAGCCTTGCACACAGTAGGAATTTAAAGGGCACCACCAATGTAAAGCGAGTCACTTCTGTGAGGGCAAATCACGCCCATCGGGATTCTTTGAGACAAAAAGTATGGTTACTGGTGAATATCTTGTTAGTGGCCTTTCAAGAGGACGTTGAAAAAGTTTTATCTTCACATTAGTGTTTCATTTTAAGTAAAGCATTGTGCTTGGGAGTGGTGATACATTTTTTGTTGCAGCTGTAAGCCTGCTGGAAGTGGGAACGTAGGGTGGAAATAAGGGGGCACATTTCAAAATAGATGACTGGGCTCCACCAGCCAGTATTGAAACTTTCTATCATATTTGTAAATAATTTGGAGAAACAAGTGCAGCATAAAATTTCTAAGGCTTTTATCATAAAATCTCAAGCTAATTTGGATATGTTAATTGAGTGATTAATCAAATGACACCTTACAGAGGAAGCCACCCAAACTAAAACGGTGGAGTAACGAGCCTCTCACTGTGGCGTTGCACACAGGGGAGATTTCTTGGACTCATCTCTCCCTGCAGATGGTCGAATATGGCACTTTGGCCACCAAGACCAGGAAAATGCTGGACAGCAACAAGAAGGATGTTGAGAAAACATCATTTACAAAAAACACCAGGGTTCAGTCCCATCTGTGTGAAGTTTCTTTTGCTTTGCCTCCAGAAAAAGATGATGAATCTGAAAAGGTCCAAAAAGGCAACCAAATTGATGATGCCATATAAAAACGTGAGGGCACCCCTGGCCAGGGGGTGGCTCAGTTGGTTGGAGCGTCATCCCGTACACGAAAAGGTTGCAGGTTCGATTCCCAGTCAGGGCAGGTATGGGAGGCAACTGATCAGTGTTTCTCTCTCCAATCGATTCTCTCTCTCTCTCTCTCTCTTCCCACTCTCTCTCTCCCCCCACCCCCGAGCCCTGCCTCTCTCTCTAAAATAAAAAAACATATCCTCTAGTGAGGATAAAAAAGAAACGTGAGGGCAGCATCAAAAGATAAAGGTTCTTCATGGAGAGAGATTGAAAATCTACAAGTATGTTCCCAACTTTGGAAAAGGCACCTTGGAAACAACTTTACTTTGCATGCCACTAGCAGAGCCCACATACTGTGGTCGTGTGGCCACGAGTTCTTACATATTTATCAGAGATCATGACCTGTCTTCTGACGTGATGTTCGGATGTGTTTCTCGGTGCGTGGGAGAAGGGCACAACTAGTGGACGACCGTGCAGGCTAAGCAACGCTTTGTGACGTGGAGCAGAGGTGAGGTTTACAAAGCACAAGCCGGCATTGGTAAACAGAGGCTTTCATGATCCGCATCCAGAACAGGTAAATGACAGCTGGGGCAATGTCCCTACACATCCTGGAGAGAAGGAAACCTAGCTGCTGCTTTCGCTAAATGAAAAGCGTACGTGCTCAGTGATTTATTATTTATACTAATATTCCTTAGTATGATTTTAAGTCATTTTATACATTGTAAGACAAAGCAAACAAGTAGTAGGTTAATGTTATTAGAAATCAAGACTTTCAGTATGAAAAATAAAAGTAAAGCAAAACCTGTAATATTAAATTTGAATTAGCAATATAAGCTTTTTAAAAATGCCTTTCCTCATCCTGTCCACTGAACGGCCCTAAGGGCAATGCTGCCCCAGCAGAAGCCCGCACTCTCAACCCCAGTCTTGGACTCTAAACGCCTTCCCACCAGGGGCTGAAAAACCAGCCATTCCTGTGGAAACAGCTGGGTCCCATGACTGAAGGAGAAAACATACAAATCAAGCCTAGATTATCTAGTATCAGAAAGCAAGGAAGTACTCCAAGAAAGGGGAAATAATTAACTATTTCTGCTTGCCTCTTGATGGGGAACTCTTGTTCAATCCCAGATGATGAAGCAAAACTCTCTTTTACGGCAGAATGCTAGCTAATATAGGTACCACGGCTGATAAAAGTAGGAAATCACCAATTTGTAATGCCCCATAAACTGACTAAAGCAAGGATCATCAATGAATGCTAAAAATCATTAGGGGAAAATCTTTGGTGAAAGGATATCCACAAGAAGGCCACCTATTACTTGCTCATTGCAATGGAGAGACCACCTGAACCGAGAGGTTAAAGTCAGCACCACGAATGGCGGCCGCTGTCTGAGGTGAGGCAATGAACGTTCCACAGCATCGCTTAGGAAGGGTTCTCGCCAAAAGGTTTCATCTGAGTCTCATCAAGCCTTTAGCCCTAGCTTCCAGTTTACAGGAAACGCATGGCACAAAGGAGAAAGTTGAACTAGATGATGAGAACATAACCAGAACAATTCAAACTGTGAAACAGTCAATAAGACATCTGGCCTCTCAGTTCCAAAACAGAAAAGTGTTAAAAAAGAAAAAAGTGGTAATGTGCTACATTAAAATATTCTCAAGAGACATTACAGGCAAATGCCTCAAACTGGCTTGGGTTCTGGTTAAGGGGGAAAATAAACAGCTATAAAAAACAATATGGAACAACTGGGGGAATCCCCACTATTAGAGTATTTTAGGGATTCTATTAGGAAATTGTTCATTTTCTGAGTTGCAATAATAGTATTATGGTTTTATAAGAGAATGGCATTATTAAGAGCTATCAGTACATAGGGTGTAGGTCTTAGGTACCAGATATTTTCAAATGCTTCAGGAAAAACCATATACACTGTATGTCCCTCAAATAAATGCGGCGAAATGTTTACAACTGTCTTATTCTTTCCCATTTATGTTGGAAATTTTTATGTTAAAATAGTGGTCAAGCTGTGAGGAGAAGGTTAACAAATATTCGGAGGTTACAAAGATTTGTCCTTACTCCCACTATTCCCTTGTCCCCCAGGGATCAGCCAGGGACTGGGCCAGGTACAGGAGATATGGAGAAGCCCCAGGAAAGACCACAGCCTTCAAGGATCGCACCGTCTAGTGGAGGAGAAATGCAAAGATTTCCGCTCCATGGAGCGACGACAGAGGCATGCAGTCATTCAGCAAATCTTTAGAGAGCACCCCCTACGTGCCAGGTGCTGAGACTACAATGAGAACGGGGCAAGCAAGGGGGTCCCTGGAATTCACGGCGCTCGTATTCTGGTCAGGAAGACAGAATCTAGAATTACAACTGTGGGTAAGTGCATGAAACAGACGGAGGGGCACAGCAACACAGAGAGGAAACAAACCCGGGGATGGGGGTGGCTGGGAAAGAGGCAGGGAAGTTTTCGGGCTGACTAGAAATCAACCAATCAGAGGGACCTAGAGGTGTGACTTCAAAGGTTGTGGACTGAGACACCCTGTGCTCCGGTGCTCCGGGACGGAAGGATCGGTTCCCTGGGAGCAGAAACTGTTGGACAGGCAGGAAAGGAGGCAACGGGCTGAGGGGAGATGCGGGTGCGTGCAGCATGTCCCGGAGCAGGTTTAGGAACCGGGAGGCCAGAGTGTGCTCTCAGTGTGGCGGCTGCTCCCGTGCCAGGCGGGGTCCAAAGCAGGGACAGTGCGGATCTTGCTCTTGGCTGCATCTCCCTGTGCTCTGGGTGTCTGCCTGCGGGACTCTGTTGGCTCCACCTACCCTGGGAGCAGCAGGAACCCCTTCTGCCCCAAAGCTCCAGGAGACCCAGCCACCGGCGCTGGGAGAAAAGGGTGGCTCTGAACAGGCAGGGTTGCGGATGAGGGCAGGGAGCCTACCAGAACCGAGAACCGCGTTCTCCGAGGTCTTGGGGGGGGGGGGGGGTGGATCTTTCCAGGCCCAAGAAATAAGCAGGGCTCTAATCTCTGTTAATGGTACTATCTCAAAACTTAGCCCCGGGCCCTGGCCTGTGTGGCTCTGTTAGCTGGAGCATCCTCCTGTAACTGAAAGGTCGCCAGTTTGATTCCCAGTCAGAGCGCCTGCCTAGGCTGAGGCCCAGTGCCCCGCTGGGGCATGTGGGAGGCAGCCGACGGGCATTTCTCACATGGATGTTTCTCTCTCCCTCTCAAATGAAAATAAATTGAAACTTAAAAAAAAAAAAAAAAAAAAAAACCTAGCCCCAGGATAGGAGACAGCTTTTTGCCATTCATACGCAAAAAAAAAGTCAGAAGAATAAACCACTCGGGGCTCTTATACATGGCCTATGAAATTATTTGACTAGGTGGCTGCTTTCTCCTCAAGACTGAAATGCCAGTGACAATGGAGTCACTGTTTTGATATTCTCAGTACCAGGCGCAGCTGAATGAATTAATCAGATTCTACAGTACATACAGTGCTGATGGGTCTGCTGTGCCGTCTGGAGAGACCCGGCTCTCCTGGTCTATATTGTTGGGCCGGACTTTCCTCCTCAAATGCGTCTGTCTCCACCGAACTGTTCTGAATCTCTGGGCCCCCAATCCAGACTCTCTCCACGAGGAAAGGGTCCTCCAGCGATAGGGAATGGGTTTGGCCTCAGCCTCCTTGCTCTTTAGCTGACTCTTCTTCCAATGAAGGAGACACGTGCCTGCCACAGAATAATCGTACTGGACCCTGACAGCCCAAAGCATGTGCACGGAGTCCCAGAAGAAGGTTCTTCACAGGCGCATGTTGGTGTTTCCCGATTGCGCAAGTTCTGCCCTTGCCCTATTCTCATTTCTATGGATACTCTGTATTGTATGTCCTTTCACCGGCAGGAGCAAAACAACCAGTCCTCAAAGGCCTGGGCGTTAGTTGGACACAAGACTGAGCTCATCAGCTGATGACAAAGCTCGGGGCCCAGAGGCAAGGTTAGACAGGTGATTTCTTGTGCCAGACCAGCTCCAGGCCACCTGTCAGCCAGGAACCCAAGCCCAAGGCACAAGACGATGATGCAAGCACAGATGGCAGGGGGAGGGGGGGGAGGCTGCGTGAAAACGGGAATCCCCAGCGAGGGAGGACGCAGGCAGCGAGCCCTGAACTCATCCCGATTCAGGGCAAGAGAGTGCTCTGCACCATGACATCACCCCTCCTGGGATCCCGCGGCAGCAAGTGTCAGCTGCGCCTGGCCGGCCCGCACCCAGACACTGAGGGAAGCCATTTGGACGGAGAAGCAGAGAGGGCAGCGAGGGCTTGCTGGAACCACTGGGAAACGGCCGGGGGAGGGCGGTGCGCCTCTAGGGTTAAGACCGAGCTGGGCTGAGCTTCCCAGAGGGTCTTGGGGTGAGCTCCTGGAGGGAGAGGCTCCTGGGGCGGGCAGGGCGAGGACGGCCCAGGAGGGACTTTCTCCAGGACCCCAGAGCATGCCCACAGGCAGACCCCTCAGACCACCTCCCCCACGCCGCCCCGGAAGGAGCCCTGGTGGGGTAAACAGCACCAACAACCGGTGTCAACAAGCCCGTTCTGACACCGCGCGACGGCCCAGAGCAGGGGGGGGGGGGGCCGGGGGCAGCGCGGATTCAAACCCCTGTGCCCGCCGAGTCGTCTCCAAACTCCCGTGCTCCGGGGCCCGTCAGCAGCTCCCGCTTGGACCCGGCACGCCGCCGCCGCGCCTACCTGTGCCCGCGACTCGGCTCCTCCTCGCTGGCACTGCCCCAGCCCGGGCTGAGATACTGAGCCGGATCGCCCGCGCCCCGCACCTCCGCGCCCTCCTCCTCGTCCTCCGGCTCCTCCGCGTCCTCGGCCTCCTGGATGGCTACGCGGATCTGCACCGCGGTCTCGGGCCCGGGCAGCGCCTCCTCGCTGGGCTGGGCCATGGCTCCCCGGCCGGCCGGGACTGCGGCGCTGCCGGATCCCCGCGCTCCGAGGCGGAGCCAGCGGGAGACAGCTTCTGCGACCCAGGGCGCAGGGGCGGCCCAGGAGGGACGGGGGTCGCGGCGCCCCGCCCCGCGCCGCGCCGCAGCCGCCCCGGACGCAGACCGAGAGCCAGCGCAGGCGGGCCGCGAGGAGGGAGGGTGACTTCCTCTGCCCTCCTCCCGCAGAGGCCTGTCCGGAATGACTGCCTGGACCCCTGAGGCTTCCAGCGCTCGCCCTCGGCTTGCGGGCTCCAAACCCAAGAGGAGGGGCCTGGGCTCTGGGCTGTAGCCCGTTCCTTTCTGGGCTGCCCCGGGGAGGGGCGCAGCGCGGCAGACTTCTCAGTGTGCCGATGACGCTAGGGGTGGCAGGCTCGAACAGCAGCCTCCTGCGTGTCTTCCCCACCGACCTGCGGAGAGGACCGAAGCCTCCGCCGTCGGTCCCTTTGGCGTAAGCAGTCTAGACTGCGCGTCCTGCGAGGTCAGTGACTTGGTGCCCACCATGACCTATGCCAGTGGTTCTCAAAATGTGGCCCCTAGACCAGCACCTCCAGCCTTACCTGGGGACTGGATAGAAATGCAATTTCTCAGGGCCGATCCAGACCTGAATCAGAATCTATGATTCAGAACTTCGTCTCCTAACAAGACTTCTAAGTCATGCTGAAGTCCACTTAAGTTTGAAAGTCACTGTCTTAGAATATGTCCTGCACATGGTCAGCGTTCAGATATTTGTTGGATGAACATAGGGAGCCATTGAAATGGCAGCACGTTGGAAACCCTGTCACCTTTCCACATTTCACTTTAAACATGTTCCATCTCAGCCCTTCAAATGCGACCCAGAAACTAGGGTCAAAGGCATAGAAATGAATAAAACCCAAATCTGCTTTCAGGAAGCTCTTAATTTAGTGCCTTAAATATCATTTATCACATCAATTTGCCAAACGAGGACTCCAAAAGAACAGAACCCATGACCAATACATTTTGATAATAGGGAATCAAGTCAGGAGAGGTTCAAGAAATGGGGTCTCTTGGAAAGCAGTGTGACCTTGTAAAAGAACACCACGCGTGGGCCCTGGGGGTCTGGCCTGGGGCTAGGAGAGGTGCCAGAAGTACAACCCTTATTTTTAAGGTTTGACTGCAATCGGCGTCCCTTCCTTTGTCAGATATCTCTCTCTTGATAAAAGAGGCCTTGGAATGAAAAAGTGAGGGAAGAAAGAGACCTCGGAAGCTCTGCACCAGCATAGCTCAGGGCCCAAGTTCTGAGCTACTGGAAGGAAGAGGCACAAAGTGGAGAGGAACTTTGCCCTGTCAGCTGGGCTTTCTCCAGGGCTGTAGAGCTTATAGAACCGCTACCCACCCGGTCCCCTCCCCGCTGTGAGGGTCAAGAAGAGAGAGACTTGCAGCCCCTTCCATGCTTCCTGATCCAATCACTATAGTTCCTGGATTTCACAAAGCAACGCATATTCTTTCATGGAAACCGTCCAGCGTGGCAAAGACAGCAAGGATCATTGCCCTTACCCACCATGATGACTTGCACGTGGACCAGTGGTACGGTTTATGAAAAATGCATGCGTACCTTATCTCAGGGTTTCCCATTGCCCCGTAATGAGTCCTCTGAGGACTTTTCTGAAAATGCAGACTCCTAGGCCCCCATAGTTTGAGAACTTCACTGTTGGTAAATGAATCTGGTTGCAGAAGTATTTTATTTGGTTGGAGTTTTGAAAAATAAATTGAATTTTGATGACTTTAAGTTCAAACATATTTGCCTATGCTGATTCTAATGTGATTTACTCCTGATTCCACATAAAAGAATTTTGGATTAGAAAGGATATCAGATACCATTGAACCCTAAGGTCCTCCTATGAGGGAATGAGTAACCCCAAGAGTACAAAACCCCTTTATTGCAGGGATCCATTGAGAGGAAAGATTATATAGATATAGGTAGAGGTAGAGATAGAGATAGAGCTAGATATAGAGATATGTAGACATAGATTTAGTTATAGATATATAGATATACACACACAATTTGGAGTATACTGTGGAATCAAATGCAAAATTTGATGGAATTTTTTTTAAAGATTTTATTTATTTTTAGACAGAAGGGAAGGGAAGGAAAGAGGGAGAGAAACATCAGTGTGTGGTTGCCTCTCACGTGGCCCCCACTGGGGACCTGACCTGCAACCCAGGCATGTGCCCTGACTGGGAATTGAACCGGCGACCCTTTGGTTTGCAGCCCGCACTCAATCCACTGAGTTACACCAGCTAGGGCTGATGGAATTTTTAAGGCAACTTCACATTTGATTTGAGTAGCCCTACCCACACACCGCATCACTGGTGTCACTGGTGAAGGAACCAGTGCTTTTAAAGGACCCTTTCTGGTTTCCAGCTCCAGAGATGTGGGTGGAGAATGAGGCTGGTCTCCCCTGGGCCTGTGTTGAGCATCACTGCAGGGAGTTTGCATCAGCATTGAGATGACAAGCAAAGCTTCCTTCAACAAAATTACGACCTCCTTCTGGAGCTGGCACCCATCCCTTTCCCTGGAAGCTTGAGAGCTCATTTTCATACTAAACTCAATATGGGAAATAGCTTTTTTCATTGCTTCTGAGAATGAGACAAAAGGAAACGCGTTGACAAGGCATCAGGATAGACTGAAGTTAGGTTGTTTTGGACTCCATTGAAAATATGTTTGAGTGTCCCTGGTACTACAGCTGGAAATTAAGAACTTAAGATACTAATGTAGTGAAAACGAGGACGGGCTAAGTGCTGAAGGCAAGAATTGATAACACGATAATACGGCGTAGGGGCTCAGGAAAGGGTCTGGTGTTGACTGTAGGTGAAGGGAGAATTTTATTTACTCATTTAATCATTTGTTTAAGCATGTAACCAATACTAGACCCTGGGCTGGCCTCGATTTTGTTAAGTGACTAAGACAGACACCATCCATGAATACCAGGAGACGGAGGGAGGCTAGAACAGATAGCCTTCCATAATAAGACCTGCAGCAAATGCTGTAGCAGAAATCTGCACCAAGAGGCACAGCCAGGGAAACCATGACCAAGGGCATCTAGTAGCTTACCGGACAAGCTCCCACATCGGTAGTGGAGTGCAGCGGAAAAAGCACTTGATCTAGAATCAAATAGACCTGTATTTGGACGGCAGCCTCACCACATCTCAGCTACGTGAGATGTCTGCTGTTTTTCTTACCTAAAATGGTCCAGTGGTCTTTACCTCATCAAGTTGGGGATGTAGATCAAATCAGATCATTTGCGGAGAATGTCTGGTACAGCTCCTGACCCAGATCAGATGCTCGGCATATTCTAGTACCTACTGTGATGTGGTCTTCCGAGAGCTGCATACCAGGAAACTCTTGAATGGGGAACACGAACATACTAGTTACTGATACGTATTTTCTGCCATTGGAAATTAAGAAATCGGTGTTTCTTTTGTCTATATGCCAAACTCTTATAAGTTAAGGCAGCTTTCAGAGCCAATTTAATTCCGAACGCATTCACAAAACAGAGGAGCTCTCCAGGCAGGAAGTCCGCATCTTCCTATAGTTCACTTTTGGCTTTGATAAGAACTAAGGGACTCATCCGTAAGCATGAGATGTTTTACGAGACTTGTCCATCAATGTGTGTTTCCCCTTGTTTAATAATATCAGTCACCGGTTTTAAATGCATATATAGCTGTCTAATTTCAGATTATATTTCCAAGCACACTTTGCATATTGTTCTAACCATGTGACTAAATTCTGACCAATAACATGGGAGCAAAAGGTGAATAACCCACTGCTGGATGATGATTCCAGAAACCTGGATGTGCTTCCTGGCTTTTTCCCTCTGCCTCTTGGCCAGAGCAGCTAAGCTGAACTCAAGGATGGAAGCCACGTGTTAAAAGATGGCACAGCCAATGAGCAGGCTTTGGACTCATTTAGTGAACCATCATCTGGAGCATCGTTGGACAAGGAAAGAAACTCACACCTTATTTCATCCTGCGTTTTGAGATATCATTCTTATAGCAGCTTAGCCTCTATCTTAACTAAAACCTGAAGGTTTAGTAAATTTGAATGAAATAACATATGGAAAACTTAGTTCCGGGCCCAGGACAAAGTAGCCACTCAGTAAATTGGTGTTGGATCTTAATTTTTAAAATCTGACAACTCAATAACATTGATGGCGGGACAAAAGTATACAAATTATGTGCTGAGAATGGTTCAAAGGGGAGCAGAATACAGTCTCTTTCTAGGAGCTCACATTCTAACGGGTCAGTTGGACTCTGCATTCCTTCTTCTAATCCTTTGCAAGAATAACGTCACCCACAATATCAGTGGAAGTCCGACCATGGCTGCAAGTGGCAAAAACAGTTGGGGACTTCCAACGAGGCTGCCATCTCCCACGCCCCTAATTTTGAAGTCCCCCCACCGCTGCCAAAAAAGTTACAACACCCCAACTTGGGCTCCTACTATTTAAAAACCACCCTTCACTGTTATAATATAAATTCTGTGTGGCCTATTAACAAATCGTGTTGGCACGTACTTCAGAGAGAGTACGAAAGCTTTGTCTGCACCTTGTGCCATGTGGAAAACTAGTTTATCAAACTGATGGGGAGTGTTCACATGTTACAAACAAGTGGATTTATTTGGGAAGAGGGAAGTTGGAGTAGGGCCAGGTCTAGGAGAGGGCTCGGAAATTGCAGGGGTAAAGGTGACTAGCAGAAATGCCAAGAAACACAAACAAAGATTCTTATTCATTTATTGAAGAAAATCCTGAAGAACTTGCACTCAGCTGGACCACACAGAGCCAGAGAGCCTGCTCCATTCTCCAGTCCGAAAGGTGAGCCCAATCCCTGTTCCTCCATCCCTACGCAGGCACACGGGGCGAGGGTGCTATTAGGTCAGAGATTTTGTACAGTAGAATCACCTGGGGAGCTCTCATAAATTCTGATGCCCAGGCTGCACCCCCACTCAGCTAAGTTCTGGGTGTGAGACCCAGGCATCAGCATCTTTCAAAGCTTCAAAAGTGATTTCAATATGCAGTAAAGGTTAAAAATCTCTGTGTCAGATTGTTCGAGCTCATATTCTCCAGACCCTTCCCCAAAGGTCCAGAGAGTGGTTACTGGCTCATCTGGTACCCAGGAGCAAGAAATTAGAATGGTTCAACCCTAGTATCTTCCTGGAATTTACTGAGAGATTGGGTGACTTAAAGATGAATTTCCCAGTTGCACCTTTCTTAGCAAGAGCAGGCTGTTGCAAATTGTGTGCAAGGTCTGCACAGCACAAGGATGCTTGGCAAAGGGGAAGGGGGGCTGAAATTACAGCCTAAACTCTGCTCTCCAAGTTGTCACCCTGGCCTTGGACTTGGTGCAACTAAAAGGGGAAGAAGATGCCTATTTCTGGCTCTCAGAAAGGAACTGAAGGGCCAATAGTGTCCCTAGTTCAAGCCTGCATGAGACAGAGGCACAGGGAGATTCAAGAACCATCTGCATCAAAATTACCTAGGATCTTATTAAAATGCAGGTTCCTGGGCCCTCACCCCAGACCTAATGAATCTGATCTCTGGGGACGGGACCTAAAAAAATCTGTGTTTTAACAATATCCCACGTGGTTTCCATCCAGCTGAAATTTGGTGACCATTGGCCTAAGGTATGGAATGGTCTTCCAATGAAAATAAATTGAGCACCTCCGACATGCCAGGCCCGTGCTACCTTTCAGGGAATAAGAATGGATAAGACCCCATCCCTCCTTCAAGCATCCCGAGCTAGTGGGAGATACAGATAAAATATGGCATCCCGGGAGCCCGAGCTCTGTCCCCTGCTGGGGTTCAGATGTGGCTGGCGCGTTCAGAGAGCCAGGGAGCAGACCCAGAGATCTCTGCAGGAGGGGCTGAGGCCCCTCCCAGGAGAAAAGTCGTCTCAGGGAAGTAGGAGCCAGGCACAAGCCTGACCCACTGACAAAGCCTCCATTGTTAGAAAGGAGGAATGATTGGGTGACAGCTCGGTGTCTGACACGTGCTTGTTTGTGGGCCAAAGTCCCAAGCCCCGAGCCCTGTTTCTGTCCTGTGCTCCCATGTCTGATTCCCCGGGAAAGCTGGGGGCTGTGCACTGAGTGGTGTTTCCCTGGAGCCCGTACAAACCATTTGGGCAGAAGGAACGTGACTTTGGGACTCCACTCAATGAGTGTACACACAAAGGGGAGGCCTTCTTTGCCACTGCACAACACAACAGCTCACAGCGTCGGCACCTCCTGTGCTCTTTCTCTGTCGCACAGGGGGGCCTGTGGTACCCGGTGGACACAACCGTGCCCCTGGGAGAAGACACTGTCTAACAGGGAGCTGCTAGGGCAGCAAACCAAGGACAACCTGCAGGCACCACATGGGGACTAGCTAGGCTTGTCTGGAACACATGCGGGACACCCTAGGATATGCCCACAGATACCTGGGGAGTGCTGGGAGGTGGCTAGGATCAGATACGAAGGGCATTCGTGGATGAGAGGGGGCCGGTGGCAGGAGCCCTGAAAACATGGGTAACAGACCCAGAAGACTCGACTTCTCTTCATTCATCATCCTCGTTGCAGAAAGAACTTGAGGGCTAAGCAGAATAACGTCTGATTTGTAGCGGAGACCAAGCACTAGGAGAGGCCCTGAGGCAGGGGGACTGGGATGAGGCCGGGTGTTGAGAGGAAAGGACCCTGGAGTTCCTGAGGGGGCAGAAGTGAGGGTCATTTCCTCTGCTCGGTCTCAGCTCCTGTCCCTCAGCTCCTGTCACCTGCACTCTCTCTGTGCCAGCCACGTGGGACTTCTCTCCCTTTACTGCAAGGCACCCCTCTCTTCAGCTTCCTGTCCTTCGAATATGCTGTTTCCAATGCCTGAAATTCCTCTTCTCCGCTTCCGCCTGGCCAGCTCTCGCTCATCTCTCAGGTTGCAGCCGAAGTGTCACTCACGTGAGTGGACCTTTCTGATGGACAGTTCAGTGTGCAGGACGTGACATGCAGCCCATGAACTCAGACGAGGAGAACGTGGAACTCTTTGAGGTGATGGAAATTCAATCTCGGCTTTAGTTTGGCCGCAGCCAATAACTTGGACTTGGATCAAAATTCCAGGCATCTGGTGATCAGTCATCTGTTCACCCATGAATCTATCTGCTGAGACGTCAGGGGCTCTCCTGGCTGTTCCGATGCCAAGTTTGGGGCCAGGGGGTCTTCGCTAGGCTCTCTGCGATCCTACATGGCTGGAACCCACACCACTGACATGCAGTCATGTTCCTCCTCTTTTCTCGTGCTTCCCTTCTGGAGGAATCAGTTTCTGGTTCAGGGAGAAGAAGTGGCTGTCACCGCAAACCCTATTCTGCTCAGCGGTTATTGATGTCTTTCTTAAATTTTTATTATTTTCATGGTTACAGAAATAATAAAATGAACATTCTTGTAAATGCTACTGAATTAAAAGTTGTTAAAATTTTGCCATCACTGTTTCCTCGCCTCTAAGTCTTTTAAAATAAGGGCTTCCACCTACGTAACCACAACGCCACAGGCACATCTGAAAAAATTACCTGTAGTTCCACAAAATCATCTAATACCTAGTTTCCATTTGAATTCCCCCAAATGCTCCATTCCAATCTTTCTTTTTTTTTTGCTTAGAAATAAAACCCAGGATCCAATCAAGCATCATACATTGCCTTGCGTCTTCATATCCTTTGAGCCTGTGTGAATTTAGAGCATCTCCACTTTTTTATGCCATTGTCGTTGCTGCTTCATAATGTTGGCATTTTTTAAGGATTCATGTCAGTTATCCGAAAACTCAGGGTTTGGAAACAAAAGCCAAAGAACCCTGCTGCCAGCTTTCCCTCAGGCAGAAAGTTTAACCAGTCCATCCTGGTCTCGTCAGGACGGAAGGTTTTCTCTGGCCAGGGGAAGGTTAGTACCCAAATCAAGAAAGTCCCGGATAAACCATGACGCACTGGTTGCCCTCAGAAAAGGAGGCACAGAAGGGATATTTGCTTGCATGGTGCCAAGGCACAGGGCAGGGGTGTCAAACTCATTTTCGCCGAATGTTAATTTCAGCTCCTTAACAGGTAAGGAGTAGTCACATGTATACAGTCCTAAAATTATTTCAGCCCTTTGAAGGCCACTGCGAGGCTGATGTGGCCCCCAGTGAAAATGAGTTTGATGCCCCTGGCCTAGGAGAAAAGCCTAAAAATGACAGTTACCCAATATCACACGGCTGTGCTTGACTGAGAGATACTGCCATAGCGTCCTGTGATTACACTTTTGCAACACTTGTCATATTTTGACTCTGCTTATTGTCTACATTTCCTAGTTGAGAGTGAACTCCATGAAGGCAGGGATGTGTGTGTCTTTTTAAATTCTCAAATCCCACTGTATCTCCCTAGTTTTCCTACCTATCAAGGGTTTATTAAATATTTATTGATTAAAGAAATAATTGAATGATGATGAAGTATTTCAGAATTGAATGCATAAAGGAGAATTTAGCACTTATTTCCTGAATGCCAAGCTATAAAAAAAATTAAACAGTAACACTGCAGCCTTGAATAGTAATCTTTATACCGCTAATCAATGAATATTAATAAGTTAGGTTGCTGGTAAGCAAATCTTAACAGGTATCGCGTGCAATTGTCCTGGCCATGCAGGGGACACTCTGGAAGTTTAAACGATCTTCAAGGTCAAATTTAGACCTTAGTTTCCAAGCCCTCAGAGGCTGCGTGCAATGAGGGGGTAGAGGAGGGTAAGGCATAACTGAGAATGTGGAGACGCTTCACCCGTTGGCTAAGCAGCCCTGGCCTCTGTACCAGGCTCCTAGGGAAATCAATCACACTGTAAGAAAATTCAATTACATCAGGTAGAAATCAGAATAATAATTCTATATTATTTGAAATTTAAAATAATAATTTCGTTATTATTAAAATAATTAGTCTATCTTGTCCCCATTCTCCAGGTTTCGACTCCTCAGGGCTGTTAAATAACTGGTCTCTGAAAGGCCAAAAAGGAGGGGCTGGGCTGGGGTTGGGGAGGCAGTTGATATGAGGTGTAATTCTAGACCTGGCCTGAACTTCAGTTTGGCTCAAGGTCAAGTCGGGCTTTTGGGAAGTCTTCTGGACTGGGGGTTTGGTGGCAGTCTTGAACTAGCGTTGGGTACCCCATTGCAGATAATTCAGTTGGAGGCTGATCCCGGCTGGAGTGTTGAAGGGCCCAGGGCCCAGGACTGGTAAGGTCCGAGAGGCAGACACCACTTCTCAGAGCTCGCTCTCCCATTCTTTCCTCCCTCCTTAGAGGGAGACCTGGTTGGGACCCAGGCTAGGTCAGAAAGGGTTGGCTTTGTGGCAGATATACTTTGTTCAGATGCTCACCCAAGACAGAGGTGTTCGGGTCACTATGAAGTCCTAAAGAAAGACTTGATTTACAAGAACATTTAGAGAAGACAAGAATTTTGTAACGGTGAAGAAGTCTTGAAATCCACAATGAGATTTCAGTTTTTTTTAATCCTGAGCGCCAACAGAGCCCTTTTTATGTGTCCCTCACACTGGGCTGGGGGACTGAGGTGCTGAGAAGACAAGGAAGTGTTGTGAAGGGGATCCAGGGAATGGCCACTCATGACGCAGTCACTGTTGGCTGGGCACATGACTTCATGTCATCCTTGCAGCATCCCAGTGAAGTATTGTTTGGGGAAACGGAGGTTTAGCAAAATTAAATGACTTGCTAAAGGTTCTATGGCTGGGATGTGGCAGAGCATGAACATTTTTTATACCTGTGCTGTCTGACTCCACATCTACAGCTTCCCCACTAGAGCACACTGTGTTCTTCTGGAGAAGTGATGGAACAAGGCCTAAATAGCCTCAGAAGTGGGGGCATTATTAATACAGATGAAAAACACAGTGACTGCTGTCACGCTTATTTGAAGGGCCCTGGAAATATGTGTTGGCTACCCCATCTTCTCTCCAGCACCCACCTCACTGTCTGAAGTCCTGGCATGCATCTCTTTGGGGTGAATATTGGGATCATGCCTCTCAGAGCCTTTCCAATTGGGGCGAGGTCCTCTGTACTCTTCCTCTCTGTTACCTCCATCCCGATGCATTCCAGAGCTTTATTTCTCAGTGTTAGCTGTGAACTCTCGAGACCACTGTGTTTTCCTGTCTCTTTGGCTTGATTGTTTTCCATTCCTGGGGGAGGAGGCGGAGTACCAACAGCCTGGAGGGTGGCCAGAGTTTTCATTTTGCAATCTCCAGCCACAGCTGCTACAGACACTTATAATGTGCTTTATTCAGTGGAGAAAACATGTTTTTGCTTTGCGCTCTTGCATAACCATGAAACATCTGGGGTACATTAGCTTAAAACTTCCCTCTAGTGTCACATTTGGGCTAAGTGACAAAGAAAAATGTTCACCTTGACTGTCGCATGTGGTTGGATACATACCCTGCAGGGAGTCATCTAGGAGTTACAATTGGGACCCACTGCCTTTATCTGACCTCACACTGCTCCTTATGAATGGTCAGAGCCCAGAAAATGGTATCTGGGCCCCCAAAGTGGGGAAATACTTGGGAGGGCTTCAAAAGGACTCTTCAGCGCTTTCATCTGGGGACTCTCTCACATTAGCGGGCGTAGAAGCACCTGGGAGACTTGGTAAAACTCAGACTTGCTCCTCTCC
Source organism: Micronycteris hirsuta (assembly GCA_004026765.1). Taxonomy (NCBI): domain Eukaryota; kingdom Metazoa; phylum Chordata; class Mammalia; order Chiroptera; family Phyllostomidae; genus Micronycteris; species Micronycteris hirsuta. The sequence continues at coordinate 109,928 of PVJI01001713.1, forward strand.
CTGCAGTTTCTGATTCACTAGATCTGGGGCAAAGTGCAAGACTTTGCATTTCTAGTAAGTTCCCAAGTGACACTGAAGCTACTGGTCGAGGGTGGGGCCTATTTTGAAAATCTCAGCTTTAAACTTTGGACAACCAAAGTGGGACAATGAGCACAGTGCATGGGATTGGCAGAAACCGTACACAGCTGTGTATAGTGGCAATGTTCAGTCTTATACCTTGTTTTGGTGCTAAACGGGAAAGAAATGGAATATGATGCCACCATCAAAGAACTTAGAGACAAGTTTTAGTGATGACAGGAAATGCGCACGATACCCTAGTACATGAAAAGCCCAAGGCACGGAGCTCCTGAGAGCCTTGGGGTGGTGGGGAAAGACATCTCCTAAGGGGGTCTCCTGGGGGATAACAGGGCTCAAATTTAAAAAGCAGAAGCCTAGCAGCCATTTCTGCATAGGGGCCTCTCACACAAACTGCGCTTCAGGGAGTGGCCTCTGTGCTTTTAAACTGCCTGCCTGCACTGTGTTTCTGCCATCTGAGCCAGCCCTTACAGAGGTTTCCTGGAATCCTATTGTAACCAATAGGATTGAGGCTTTCCTCATCTAATCAGAGCTGCACATCTGTGATCAATCAGAGTAGCTCTATTCTGACCAATCAGGAGAGTGCCTTTAGACCAATCAAATTGGGAGGATTTGGAGTCCTCATTTGCATGAGGATGGACCAATCAGGAATCAGGGGGGCAGAGACTTCTGTTCATATAAGCCAGCTCTCCTCTGGTTCAAAGATGGCACTTTCGTTTTCCACTGAAGGAAGAGGACTGCATCTCTCTGGCTGAGCTGACACAGTGATGTGTCCATGTCTTGCCAGAGCAAAGTGAAGAGACCCATGAGGAGCAGAGCTACCTAGACAGGGGCCGGGTCCTAGGGACACCTGGCCCCACAACTCTTCCACAGCTGTACTCTTTTCACAGCTGGACTGTAGCACTGTCGAGCTATTTGCACTGAATAAAGTTTTCTTCTACGCTGCACCCAAATTGGCTATTCCTTTTGGTGTTGAATTGGTGCCCATGACCATTGGTTGACACTACTTATATAGTACATCCAACAAATTATATATTACAAGGTCTGTCCAGAAATAGTCAAGCAATTGTTAATAAAATGAGAATGGTTTGCACCACATTGACATAACCTGGCAGCCAAGCAGAGTGGACTGGAATGTGCGTGTGTGAACAAAGATGACTTCACTGTACTAGTCAGTGGGGGTGGTAGACGCTGTTCTGTGAGCATGCATACTGTGTAGCTGTTGTATTCAAAATGACTGAGAGAGTACAGCAGTGAATCTGCATCATATTTTTCATTAAGCTGAATTCCGGCCAAGATGGAGGCGTAGGTAGAAATGTTTTGCTTCCCCGCACAACCAAAAGAAGGATAACAACAAGTTTAAAGATAATAAACAACCAGAACTGCCAGAAAATCAAACTGCATGGAACTCTGACAATCAAGGAGTTAAAGAAACTTTCACCCAGACAGGTAGGTGGGGCAGAGATGGGCAGCTGGGGTGGAGAGGACACGCGGCAAGGCGGCAGACTGTGAGAGCGAGGCAGGTCTGGCTGAAAAGGAAACTAAAGACTCAAAGCTAGCTGTAAATGACTGCGGGGGTTGCCACGGTAGGAGAAACTCCCAGTCTCACACTAAGCAGTTCATTGGAAAGTGGGGCAAGAGCAGAGCAAGCTTTGTTCCCTCTACGACCCCGCCCCCACAGACAGCACCACAACACAGCAAAGAGGGTTGCCTCACCCAGGCGAATAAGTAAGGCCCTGCCCCCTTACAACATAACAGAAGCACCGAGCCCAAAGAAATATGGCCCAAATGAAAGAATAGATAAAAACTCCAGAAAAAGAGCAAAGCAATGAGGAGATAGCCAACCTATCAGATGCAGAGTTCAAAACACTGGTAATCAGGATGCTCACAGAACTGATTGAGCTCAGTTGCAAAATGAAGGAACACATGAAGGCTACACAAAGTGAAATAAAGCAAAATATACAGGGAACCCACAGTGAAGGGGAGGAAACCAGGACTGAAAGCAATGATTTGGAACAAAAGGAAGAAATAAACATCCAACCAGAACAGTATGAAGAAACAAGAATTAAAAAAAAATGAGGAGAGGCTTAGGAAACTCTGGGACAACTTTAAACGTTCTAACATCAGAATCATAGGGGTGCCAGAAGGAGAAGAACAAGAGCAAGAAGTTGAAATCTTATTTGAACAGATAATGAAGGAAAACGTCCCCAATCTGGCAAAGGAAATAGACTTCCAGGAAGTCCAGGAAGCTCAGAGAATCCCAAGGAAATTGGACCCAAAGAGGAAAACACCAAAGCACATCATCATTAAGTTACCCAAGATTAAAGATAAAGAGAGAAACTTAAAAACAGCGAGCGGAAAGGAGACATTTACATACAAAGGGGTGCCCATTAGACTGTCAGCTGATTTCTCAAAACAAACCTTACAGACAAGAAGGGACTGGAAAGAAATTTTGAAGTCATGGAAGGAAAGGCAAGGACCTACATCCAAGATTACTCTGCCCAGAAAGGCTATCATTTAGAATGGAAGGGCAGATAAAGTGTTTCCCAGATAAGGTAAAGTTAAAGGAGTTCATCATTACCATGCCTTTATTATATGAAATGTTAAAGGGACTTATCTAAGAAAAAGAGATCAAAACTATGAACATTAAAATGACAGCCCGGCTGGTGTAGCTCAGTGGATTGAGCGCGGGCTGGGAACCAGAGGGTCCCAGTTTGATTCCCAGTCGGGGCACATGCCTGGGTTGCGGGCCGGGTCCCCAGTGAGGGCCATGTGAGAGGCAACCATATATTGCTCTTTCTCCCTCCCTTCTCCTCTCTCTGAAAATAAATAAATAAAATCTTTAAAAAAAATGACAACAAACTCACAACTATCAACAACTGAACCTAAAAAACAAAAACAAAAACTAAGTAAACAACTAGAACAGGAACAGAATCAGAGAAATGGACATCACATGGAGGGTTTTCAGTGGGGAGGGGAAGGGAAAGAATGTGGGGGAGATACAGGGAATAAGAAGTATAATTGGTAGGGGTAAAATAGATGAGGAGAGGTAAAGAATGGTATAAGGAAACAGAGAAGTCAAATAACTTCCATGTACAACCCATGGACATGAACTAAGGGGGGGAATGCCAGAGGATTGGGAGGTGCAAGGTGGAGGGGGATAAATGGAGAAAAATTGGAAAAACTGTAATAGCATAATCAATAAAATAGACTTTAAAATTGTTTTGCATTAAGCTTGCATATTCCCCTGTGGAAACTATTCATTCAGATGATTCAGAGGGCTGTGGCTATGGACAACCAGTGATTGCCAGCTTCATAAGGACAATGTACCCACTCATGCAAAAAACTCACGGAAAGTTTTTTGGTGAAACATCAAGTTACCCAGGTAACTCAGCCCCGCTACGGCCCAGATTTGGTATCCTGCAACTTCTGGCTTTTCCCAAAATGAAAATTACCTTTAAAAGAGAATAGATTTCAGACCATCAACAAGATTCAAGAAAATACGATGGGGTGGCTGATGGTGACTGGGAGAACTGTGTGAGGTCCCAAAGTGTCTACTTTGAAGGGGACTGAGGCATCATTGTCCTGTGTACAACGTTCCTTGTATCTACTTCAATAAATGTCTATTTTTTCATAGCACATGGCTGGGTACATTCTGGACAGACCTTGTACATACTACTATAAACAGCATATTATCCAAGGAAACGCTGAAACAGTAGCAGTGATGGATTCTTAGTGGCATTGGATTCATTGGTATTGTAGATGTCAGTCATTTCCCCCTACTCGATCTTCTAAAATAATGTATCACACTCATAGTCCCACCCTTCCAAATTCAAAGGGGAGTTTGAGGCTGACATATTTACAAGTGATCTACCCTCCCAGTGATGGGTGATTGGGTCCGATAAAGGCACCTGAGCCAAGGTAAACCTATGAGAGACCCCATCACAAAATTGAACTACTAAAGTCATAAACTGTGTTTGGAGAGCTGTGGAATAGGTGTAGACTTCGGCTGGTGACCACGTTGGGTTGGTGTGCATGCAGAGGAGCCTGGTGCAAATCCGAGGCTCTGTCGGTTATCATAGCTTCAGTGGCTAAGCAGCACCTGCAGGTGCTCAGGCACACACAAACCTTCTCTAGAAAGCATGGTGAGGAAATGTGGTAAATATTAAACTGCAATCCTTTGGTCTCTGTTATGGTTCCAACAATCACCCTTTGGTGCCCCGAGATATTATAGTTGGAGAGGGTTTCTCTTCTTTGCAATTGTGTCTTAATTAGCAGGTGACTTTTATTGGTTTATTAACATAAGTTTGTTTTTTCTTCATCTCCAACACTGAAGGCATTGTTTCTTTTATTAACAGGAAAATAACACAAAAATTAAAACACTGAGCTGCAGCTGAAAAAAATAATTATTTACTGGAAAGTTTCCTGGTTGATTACTGGCTCCTACCTCCAAAACTTCCTATTTTTTACATTCTTTTTAAAATATATTTTATTGATTATGCTATTACAGTTGTTCCAGTTTCTCTCCCTTTGACCCCCTCCACCTGACACCCCTATTCCCTCCATCAAGCCCTCCCCCTTCGCTCATGTCCATGGGTCATACATATAAGTTCTTTGGCTTCTCCATTTCCTGTACTGTTCTTAATAGATCCCTGTCTATTTTGCACCTGCCAATTTGTACTTCTTAATCCCTGAACTTTCCCCACCACTGTCCCACTTCCCCCTCCCAACTGAGAACCCTCCAAACGATCTCCACATCTATGATTCTGTTTCTGTTCTGCTGGTTTGCTTAGTGTTTTAGATTCCATTATTGATCATTGTGAATTTATTGCCATTTTAATGTTCATAATTTTGATATTTTTTCCTTAATAAGTCCCTTTAACATTTCATGTAATAATGGCTTGGTGATGATGAACTCCTTTAGCTTTACCTTGTCTGAGAAGCACTGTATCTGCCCTTCGATTCTCAATGATAGCTTTGCCAAATAGAGTAATCTAGGTTGTAGTTTCTTGCTTTTCATCACTTTGAATTTTTCTTGCCACCCCACTTAGCCTGCAAAGTTTCTTTTGAGAAATCAGCTGACAGTCTTATGGGAACTACCCTGTGGGTAACTCTCTGCTTTTCTATTGCTGCTTTTAAGATTTCTTTCTATGGCATTTTAATTTTTATGTGTCTTGGAGTAGTCCTCCTTTTCTCCATCTTGTTTAGGGTTCTCTGTCCTTCCTGGACTTGTATGTTTATTTCCTTCACCAAATTAGGGAAGTTCTCTTTCATTATTTTTTCAAATAAGTTTTCAATGTCTTTCTCTTTTTCTTCTCCTTCCTGCACCCTTATGATTGAATGTTGGTATATTTGAAGTTGTCCCATCCTTGTTTTTTGGATTCTTTTTTCTTCTTGTTGTTCTGATTGATTTTTTTCTTCTTCTTTATGTTCCAAATCATTGATTTGATTCTTGGCTTCATCCACTCCACTATTAGTTACCTGCAAATTTTTTTTATTTCACTTAGTGCAACTTTCATTTCTGCCTGGAAAGTTGAAGTACCCAATGAGTTCCTTGAGCATCTTGATAACCAGTGTTTTGAACTTTGCATCTGACAGTCTGATAGATTGTTTATCTCCATTTTGTTTAGTTTTCTGAAGTTTTGTTCTGTTTTTTTTTTCTTCATTTGGGCCATATTTCTTTGTCTCCTAAATTGGGCAGCTTCTCTGCATTTGTTTCTATGGATTAGGTAGAGCTGCTTTGACTCCCTATATTAGTAGCATGGCTTATTGTAGAAAAGTGCACAGGTAAGTTGGATGTGAGAGAGCCTTAAGTAATCACCAGGGCTGGGCCACCCGTGTGAACCAGGTTGATGGAGTCTCTGATATGGTGGAACTGCTCTGTGGCTCTGTGTGGCAGAGGGCTCAGAAAGGGGACAGTGCTGCTGCATGGCCTCTGGAATTTTGTCTGGAAGGAAGATACCCCCAGCACTCACCACAATGCCAGAACCTTCAGTTTCTCCCCATATGCGACTGGGGCCCTTCCAGCTGCTGCCCTGGTGCTGGAGCCCAGAGGGAGTGAGTCAGTGTATGTCCTAAGTGCATTACTGGCCCTTTAAGATGAGATACCTGAGAATCCCATGTTTCTTCTGCTTCCCCAACTCCCACTGGTTTTTACAGACAGAAGTCATGGGGACTTACCTTCCTGGCACTGGAACCCTGGACTGGGTGGTCCAGTGTGGGGCTGCGCTCCTTCACTCCTAAAGTATCCTTCCTGATTTTTATCCACCACATGTGGATGTGGGACTTCCAAGTCCGTGTCTCTGGGTCTTCACCCCTCCTACCTATCTGGATGAACGTGACCTCTTTAATTCCTTGGTTGTTGGGCTTCCATACAGCTCGATTTTCTGACAATTCTGGGTGATAGTTGTTTTGTAGATCAGTTGTAATTTTTTCCGTGGTTGTGAAAGAAGGCAAACCATGTTTACCTACGTCCCCATCTTGACTGGAAATCTTACATGTTGTTCTATATTTTACATTCTGAGTTTCATAAAATGAAGCAGTTTGGTTGAGAATCTGAAGGAGAGCTTGAGTTTGGAAAGTGTCCATGCAAAAGTCTTGTCATATACTAAGCCAAGCCTCATCACTTCCCACAGCAACTCTATATGGGCTCCAGCAGCAAAGACTGATGGCAAATAAAATGCAGAGTTTTTGCCACTGATTTATAGACCGGAAGATTGGAATGGTGAGTCATCAGCAACATAAATTCAGAAAGACTGCTGCAGAGCAGGCTGCTTTGCATAAAAGATTCTTCTTCAATATCACACTAGCTCAACTGTGGCTTTTTATTTTTAGAAATATGAGTGAATGCCATATAGTTGGTTACCTCTTTTTATGATATGTCAGATGCATGTTAAGTTGCATCAACTACAGAGAGCAATGCCATTCAGGATAGAATTATTTGGAAAAGCCTATTAGGTAATCTTATCCTGCTCAAGGTCACCATCTCATCCTCTTCCCTTCTGGGAACAAAATTCTAACTAATGAAAGATTGGACTTGGTTTTGAGAATTTTAAAATATGCCATATGATCTTTATGGGAAAAGTTGTTTCTGTCATGTTTGATTTTCTACTCAGCTTGTTGAATGAGTAAAAAAACATGCATATTGTGGTAAGAGATGAAACTGGGGGATGAGTCCTTGGAAGGAACTTTCTGAGGGGTTCAATTTGAGGAGCCAGATTTGTGGTGTAGATGCCTGGGGTGATGTTGGGAATAAAGTGGTGACACAGTTTAGTAGATGCAATTTCTCCAAAAGTTTGTGTTCTAAAAGGATAAAAAAAACAAAAACAAACAAACAAAAAAAAACTCCAGGAGGGAGAAAATTATTGCTGCTTTAATAAAAGAGACATTGAGACTAGAAAAGTTCCCTAAGCAGAATCTAAGACAGCAGTCACATCCGTGAGGACAGTGGTTTGGGTCTGAAAGCATGCGATGGATCTGTATCTCGAGCAAAAGAGAACCTTATTTCCCAAGAGATTCCAAAACCTGTGAGAGAAATGACCCACAGTGACTTCTCTCAATGATGACGTCGAGCAGAGGTAACTTCAGTCTAAACCTGCAGTTGACTCAATTTTATTAACTGTGTTCTACTATGCCATCACTGAGGTAAAATATCACGTGCAGTTAAAATGGCTAACTAAACCTATTATGATAAAATGAAAGGATGAAGGTGAAGTAGAGAAGGAAACACGAAAATACTAATTGCTCCCTATTCTGTTCCATTGATTTGTATTTATGCCAGTACCATGCTGTTTGGATTACTATGGACTTGTAATATAGTTTCATATCAGGTAGTGCGACTCCTCCAACTTTGTTTTTCTCAGATCGCTGCTCCTATACGAGGCCTTTTGTGGTTCCGTATACATTTTTGAAATATTTATTCTATTTCTGTTAAATACATCACTGGAATCTTGATAGGAATTGCATTGAATCTATGGACTGCTTTGGGTAGTATGGACATTTTAATGATGTTAACTCTTCCTATCCATGAACACGTTATGTGCTTCCACTTATTTGTATGTTCTTCCATTTGTTTCTTCTTTCGTCTTATATTTTTTGAGTACAGGTCTTTCACATCCTTGGTTAGGTTTATTCCTAGGCATTTTATTCTTTTTGTAGCAATTGTGAATGGGATTATTTTATCAATTTCCTTTTCTGTTAGTTCATTATTGGCATATAAAAAATGCAACTGATTTCTGGATACTACTTTTATATCTTGCTACTTTATTGAATTCATCCAGTTTTTGTAGTTTTTTTGTGAAATCTTTGGGGTTTTCTATGTACAGTATCATGTCATCTGCAAATAATGACAGTTTTACTTCCTCTTTTCCAATTTGGATGCTTTTTATTTCTTCTTCTTGTCTGATTGCTGTGGCTAGGACTTTCAGTACTATGTTGAATAAGAGTGTTGAGAGCAGACACCCTTCTCTTATTCCCAATCTTAAGGGGAATGCTTTTAGTTTTTGCCCATTGAGTATGATGCTGGCAGCGAGTTTGTCATATATGACCTTTTTTATGTTTATGTGTGTTCACTCTATTTCTACTTTGCTGAGAGTTTTTGAATCATAAATGGGTGTTGGACTTTAGCAAATGCTTTCTCTGCATCTGTTGATATGATCATGTGGTTTTTATCCTCCATTTTTTTCATGGGGTGAATCCCATTTATTGATTGGTGAATGTTATACCAACCTTGCATTCTCAGAATAAATCCCACTTGATCATGGTATCTTTTTGATGCATCGCTGTATTAAGTTTGCTAATATTCTGTTGTGGATTTTAGCATCTATGTTCATCAGGGATATTGGCCTATAATTTTCTTTCTTTGTAGTATCTTTTTCTGGTTTTGGAATTAGAATAATACTGGCCTCTTAAAATGAGTTTGGGAGCCTTCCCTCCTCTTGACTAGAGAGCCCAGAAATTAACCCACACCTATATAGTCAATTAATACTCATCAGAGGAAGCAAGCACATAAAATGGACTAAAGATAGTTTATTCAACAGTGTTGGGAAAATTGATAGATACATGCAGAAAAATGAAACTAGACCACATTATTATACCACACAAAAGAATAAATTCAAAATGGATCAAAGACTTAAATGTTAGACCCAAAACAACAAAAATCATAGAAGAAAACATAGGCAGCAAAATCTGGTACATCTCTTGTAGCAAGATTTTATTGGCTATATCTCCCCAGGAAAGGGAAGCAAAAGAAAAAAATTAACAAATGGCACTACATCAAACTAAAAATTTTTTGCACAGCAAAGGAAATCATCAACAAAATAAAGACAACTCACAGAATGGGAAAACATATTCACTGACACACCTGACAAGGAGTTAATATCCAAAATTTATAAAGAACTTATAAAACTCAACACCAAAAAAAACAAACAACCCAATTTAAAAAATGGGCAAAGGACCTGAATAGACACTTCTCCAAAGAGGATATACAGATGGCCAATAGACATATGAAAAGATGCTCACATCACTAATCATCAGGGAAATGCAAACTAAAAACACTATGAGATGTCATCTCACCCCTGTCAGAATGGCCATCATCAATAAATCAATAAACAACCATGCTGGGGAGGATGTGGAGAAAGAGAAACACTTTTGCACTGTTAGTGGGAATGCAGACCAGTGCAGCCACTGTGGAAAACAGTATGGCAATACCTCAGAAAATTAAAAATGGGCCTGCCTTATGACCCAGTGATCCCACTTCTGGGAATATAGCTGAAGGAAATCAAAACACTAATTCGAAAGAAAATAAGCACCCCTATGTTCTTTGCAGCATTATTTACGATCACCAAGATATGGACACAGCCTAAGTGTCCATCGGTAGATGAGTGGATAAAACAACTATGGGACATTTACACAATGGAATACTACTTGGCTGTAAAAAAGAAGAAAATTTTACCCTTTGTGACAGTATGGATGGACCTGGAGAACATTAGGCTAAATGAAATAAGCCAGTCAGAGAAAGACAAATACCATATGATTTGACTTATATGTGGAATCTAATGAACAAACTGAACTAACAAGAAAAATTGGAATAGACTCATAGATGGAGAACAGAGGACAGCCAGGGGTTGGGGGAGGTTAGGGAGTGGAGGGATTGAGCAATAAGAAAAAGGATTCACAGACATGGACAACAGTGTGGGGTTGTTGGGAGGAGGGGTATAAGGGGACTAAATGGTAACAGAAAAAATAAATAAAGTTAAGAAAATATCGATTGCCTGTCCCTTAGGGAGTCTTTCTACCAGTGCACTGCGGAGAGCAGGACCTGAAGCCAAGTTCTGAGCATGCGCGGTAGAGCAACGACTCCGGGGGCGGTACAGCCCCCCAGCATGCACAGCGCTGTGTGGCAGGCAGTTGTGCTCATCTGAAGAGTCACGCAACTCTGTCAGAGCATGTGCAGTAGAGCCACATAAACCACACGTGCTTATGGGGGCTGAGGAACGTAACACGTGTTTGTCTAAACTAAGAAAAACAGGTTTACGAGCAATTGTGCAAAATCGGTATGACTTTGCAACCAGAGGAGCATAAACGCAGAGGACTTCAGACCAGGGACGTCGCAGCCGGAGAGCAAGCCACGCCCAGACGTCCTGCGTGGCCCACCTCGGGAGAGAAGGGCCTCCCTATGCTTCTGCCTCTCTGACTCTCTGCCCAGCCCGGTTGTCTCTGGACTTGCACCTGACCTGGACTTTTGGGACTCGGGTTTATTATCCCCCCCATTCCCTTGGGTGATGTTATTGTTGATTATTTCTGAGTGAAAATTATTGCTATTAGGGTACTATGGATTTGGATTGAATCTGCATTAATAAAAGTTGAGTGAGCGCATTAATAATAAAAGCTGAGTAAATAGCACAGTCCCCTGTGTGGACTCCCTGTTATTTCTTGGTGTTGGTGTCACATGTAGGACTGCTGGGCAGATAAGCAGCACAGTGCTTTCGGTTCTTAAGGCCGGATCAGATGACCTGAGTGGGAACCGATGGCTGGCTCATAGGAATGACTATATCACAAACATACCCTCGCAACAGACATAGAGCCAGAATGTTTGCTTTATAACACACTGCCCACAACGTAATGACTTAAAAGACAACTATTCATGTGTCTCACAATTCTGTGGCTTGGTTGAGAAGTCTTCTTGTCAGGACAGGTTTGGCTGATGCCGTTGGGCTCCCTCAAGCTTCTCCAGTCAGCTGGCATGTTGGTGGTGATCTCGGATGGCCTCACTCACGCTGGGCATTTAGAAGGCTATTGGCAAGGGTCTGGGCGCTTCTTCGCCTTTAGCAGGCCAGCTTGGGCTTATTCACATGGTAGTGCCTGGGTTCTAAGAACAGCAAGCGGACAAGCCCAGGGCTCCAGCACCTTCAAAGCCTCGGCCAGCATCATCTTTGCTAATGTCCCATCGGTGAAAGTGAGACATATGGCCAAACCACATTCAAACAGTGAACAAATAGATTGCGCCTCTTGATGGGAGTGGAATTTATGCGCATTTTAAAAACCACTAGAACTACATAGTAAGGTTGGTAAATAAACCAATAAGTCCTCAGAATTAAAGGGAAAAGGAAGGGATATCAAGGAGACAGTCCTTGGCTACGGAAATTATTCATCTCCTGGGTGGTGTTAGCAAAACAGTGCCTGCATGCCATTTAGTCCAGCCAGGGAATGCTCTGTTTAGGGACTGCTGTGGCTTGTCATCTCAAAGTCACTTTGAGAATCTGAGTAGAACGGCAAGCACCATCTTGGAACAATCTTGGTGTCCTAGACGTTGGGATCCATCTGTTCTGAAGCTAAGCAGACAGAGACACTAGGTGAACATCTGAAAGCCTACCCCTGCTGGTTCAAGTGGGAAAGAGGACCTACCTTTTCTTTTCAAGGGCAGGGACAAAGAGCTAGGAGGTGCAAACGGTAAGATGAATGAGTAGCAACGGGTAGGTTAGTTGTCTGAGCTGGAATCAGGGAAAAAATAAGGAGATGGATGGTATGTTTGCTCCCAGAAGTAAGGCATCAACATTAATAATAATGGAGAATATGACCTGGAGAGAAGGTTAGGGAACATTTCAAGGAAGGTGAATGACATGTGAGAGTCCTGAAGCAGTTTGAATTTTTTGTAAAGGTGACAAGCCAGCTCTGCCACTAACCAGGCTTTATTCACAATAGAGAAATTTTACAAATATAGTTTTTAAAAATTATGTGTCTATCGATTATGTTTCCTAGAATTGGGACTGGATGTCATTTCACCGACTGTAATTTTATTTTTATTTTTTTTTAACAAATTTTTTTTAAAAAGATTTTATTTATTTATTTTTAGAGAGAGGAGAAGGAAGGGAGAAAGAGCAATGTATGGTTGCCTCTCACATGGTCCTCACTGGGGACCTGGCCTGCAACCTAGGCATGTGTGCTACAACTGGGAATCGAACCGGGACTGCCTGGTTCCCAGCCCGCGCTCCGTCCACTGAGCTACACCAGCCAGGCTCACTGAATGTAATTTTAGGACTGTATAAATGTAACTACTCCTTAACTGTTAAGGAGCTGAAAGGACATTCGGCCCTTTGAAGGCAACCGCCAGGCTGATGTGGCCTCCGGTGAAAGTGACTTGACACCCCTGCTCTGGAGTTTTACAAACATGATAGGCCACCACCATACATTCAACAAATATTGAGTAGCTACTAGATGCCTACAGAGGAGTCAGCGAATGACAGCAGCTTGCTCCTGCACCAATGGCAGTTACAGAATCATTTGGGTTTGTGCAAATAACTTTAGAGGAGAGTAGAATTTGTAAGCACTTGCAGCTTTATTATTGTTTGCCATAACAGGGGAGACTGGATTGCTGAGGCAATGGCAGGCAGAGATGACCTCAGAGAACGTCTCTGATCTTCAGTCTCTTTCTATGCAAAGTAAAAGGGCAAGATTAGATCATCCCTGATGTCTCATTCAGCTCTAAAATTGTGGTTTGGCTGCCCTGCTCTTCTTCCTGCTGTAGCTCAGCAGCGCCCCCTAGTGTCTCTGTGAACTTGGAGAACCTCCAGTAGTCTCCTACTGGCTGATGAGAGCTCCTGAGGACTGAGGGTAACTGAAGACCAGCCTGAGAATGGGGAGAGAGGAGCAAGGGGTTGGTGGGGATCACAACTGTCACTGACATAATGATGCCTATGTGTCAGGCACTGTTCTAAGTGACTAATATTCATTTAACTTTCACAACAAACCTGTGATAAAAGGTACTAAATAATACCCTTACTCTGAAGATGTGGAAATGACACAGAAAGAAAAAGTAACTCGCCTACTAAGTGGCAGAGACAGAAATCAAGCCCACGTAGCGGCCTACGGAATCCATCCTCTAAACCACCGCCCTGTTCAGAGATTTCTGCATATGGTATTTCACTTCATCCTCTCAGCAAAAACATCATCATGTGATCTGGTTACTAAGATCACAGTTTTTCAGATGAGAAGACGTGGGCCCAGAGAAATGACGTAACTTGCCTAGGCTCATGTAGGTGATAAATGGTGGAGACTGGATTCAAACTTCAGTCCTCAGCCAGGGTGAAGGGAGAAAACCAAAAGATGCGTCCAAGATACTTTCATCTCTCTCTATTTTTGTCTCCCACTTTCTCAAATGTCATCGCTTCATTCTTCTTGGTACAGAAAGGGATGATGCGGCATAAAATGCCAGACAGAGTTTTTGGTTAGGTGGGTGGTTTTTTGTTTTTTTTTTTTTTTTTTTTTTTGCCAATTATCTGAATTTGTTCATTCAACTAATGGATAACACGCATTTGTATGCATTTTTCTTGGTCCCCTTTGCTTCTCATTTTGGAGCCATGGTGCCAGGTAAGTAACAGAGACCTGAAGTGCTACAGGAGGTTCACGAGCTCCCCCTCGGGGAACTCACACTGTGGTTTCAACGACCACTTGTATGGAACGCCTCCCAGACTACAGCGCCACGCCTCAGCACGCTAACCGCCAGAGAGAGGCGTCTGTCTTGCTGTTCCTTTGCCCTCTCAGATCCACATTCGGTATTCACTTAGCAAATACTTAGAAGCACTTACTATGCGCCAAGCACATACGCAAAACCCTTAGGTCCATAGAACTGCGCGTGGCATACCTGAGCATGATTGAAAGACAGTCCTCACTTCCAAGTTTTACAAGAGTCTAGTGGGGGAGCTTGATAAACAGCCCCTTTAACACACGGCAGTAAGTGCTGTGATAGGCTAAGTGTGACAGCTTTGGTGTACGCAGTGGCGTTCAATCCGATCCTAAAAGAGGGAGAAGAATAGGGTCAGGGTGGACTCTGTAGACAAGGGACTCCTAAAGAGGAAACCAGCATCTTCCTCCCCAAATTGGCTTCTTCTTCGTGCTACTAATTGTATTGTTATTTTTAGTTACCCGGGCTTAAACACTCAAGTCACTGTGCACTCTTTTGAAATTAATCATCATGTTCAGTCAATTCTTCCTCCTCAATCTCTCTTGCATTCTTTACGATGCCCTACTCTGGTTCAATCTTCTATTTCCCCAAGTCTGGACTATTGCAAAAGTCTACGACTTTAACCCGAACAACCATCTCCTTTCCAATTCTCCCTGCACCATATGCCAGATCCATTTTTCTGTGTTCCTGCCCCCAAATCTCAGATGCTCATTGAGTGTCCAAAAACAAAAGACCAGTCTCCGGGTTCTGGCAGCATTCTGGCTCTAGGTATCTCCCCCTCCTTGGTCTAAAACACCCACCCTTCCCTCGTAAGAATCTCTGCCTTCAGTCTAATGATACCACCGCCCTCTACCGCGCTCACCCTCACTCTCGGCTCTCTCTGCGTGCGTGCCTGTGCCGACTTTTCCTTTGCCTTCAGTTCCCTTTTTCAAATTTGGCGTATCTATAGCCTCTCTTTCCTTAAAGAGCTGTGACAACTTTGCCTCTTCTGTGAAGCTGACCTTAAAGAACTGTAGAATTGGTCATTTGCACTGGTCCTTTGACAATTAGCAGGTATTGCCTTTTGCTTTACTCAGCTGTATAAAGGTGTAATTTATATGCAACTACAATTGGACACACAAACGTAACGACCACTACGTCAGGACATAAAGCATTCCCATCTCCCACAACATTTTCTACCGCCCCTGTACACAGTGTTCCCTGCCCCAGCCCAAGGCAACCACTGATTTTCTTTGTTACTGTAGATTCATTTTCTCTTTTCTAGAATTTTATGCAAATGAGAATATGGGGGGAAAAAAGAAAATATGGAGTACGTAGTCCTATTTGAGTCTGGACTTTTCACTCAGCATAATGGATTAAAGACTCATTCATGTTGTTTCATAAATATTTGTTCTGTTTTATTGCTGAGAGGATTGCATTGTTTTTTTATTATTTTTCTAAATTTGGTATTAGTTTCAACTGCATGTCTTGGGTACACTACAATATTACTTGCTTATTCATTCACCTGTTGATGAGCATTTGGGTTGTTTTCAGGTTTGGGCTCTTATGAACATTTGCGTAAAAGTTTGTGTGGACATTGAGGTCTGTCTAGAAGGTATCCAGCCATGTACTATGAAAAAGTGAGACATTTATTGAAAAAGATACAAGATACAAGAAAAACTGTACATAGGACAATGACGTCTCAGTCCCCTTCAAAGTAGGCACCTGGGGACCTCACACAGTTCTCCCAATCACCATCAGCTGCCCCATTGTATTTTCCTGAATCTCATCGATGGTCTGAAATCTCTTCCCTTTCAAAGGTGATTTTAGTTTTGGGAAAAGCCATAAGTCGCAGGGCACCAAAGGGCTGTAGGGGGGCTGAGTCACCTGGGTGATCTGATGTTTTGCCAAAAAAATCTGCACGAGACGTGATACATGAGTGGGACATTGTTGTGATGAAGCTGCCAGTCACCAGTTGTCCATAGCTGTGGCCTTCTGAATCATCTGAATGAATAGTTTCCACAGAGAAATGATCAAGTTTAATGCAAAATTTGATACAGATTCATTGCTCTATTTGCTCAGTCATTCTGAATGTAACAGCCACACAGTACACGTGCTCACTCGATGGAGTCTACCACCCCCACTGACAAGTACAGTGAAGTCGTCATTGTTCACACATGCACATTCCAATCCACTCTCCTTGGCTGCCAGGTCACATCAATGTGGTACAAACTGTTCTCATTATATTAACAATGGCTGGACTTTTTCCAGACAGACCTTTTATATTTTAATTTCTCTTGGATAAATACTTAGGAGTAGAATTGCTTGGTTGTATGATGTGTGTCTCCTATTTTCAGGCAATTTGCCAAACTGTTTTCCAAGGTGGTTATCCCCTATCACATTCCCGTCAACCATGTGTGAGTTGCAGGGGTTCTTTCTTTCTCTAACACTTGGTTATTCTAAATCCTTTGCTTTTCTTCATGTCCTTCACGGCATGGAATGGGAGTGCCCCAGGTGGAAAGGTGCAGAAAGGATCACTCATCCACCGCAGTCACCACTTTCAAGGTTGACTGTCTGGTTTCCACCTGTTTTTGATGCTCCCTCAAAGTTATTCAGTATATTTTTCCCCAATTTATATGTGTTAACTATGGGAGTGATAATATTATATAAGTTTTCTTACCACTAACAGAATAGGAACTTCTGTTTTCTTGGGGACATTAAAAAAAAAAAAAGAGAGATTTCCCAGACCAGAAAAAGCTAGCCGAGTTCAACACCACTAAATGAGTATTACAAACAGTCAAAGATACTTCTTTAAGAAGAAGAAAAAAATAAAACATAAATATAAATAATAAAATGGCAATAAGTACATAACTATCAATAATCCCTTTAAATGTAAATGGATTAAATGCTCAATCAACAGACACAGCATAGCTGAATGAATAAGAAAAAGACCAATGCACTGTCTACAAGAGACCAACTTCAAATCGAAAGACACACAGGCTGAAAGTAAAGGGATGGAAAAAATATTTCATGCAAATAGAAACCAAAAAAAGGTGGGGTAGCAATGCTTATATCAGACAAAATAGACTTTAAAACAAAGGCTATAATAAGAGACAAAGAAGGACATTACGTAATGATTAAGGGATCAGTCCAACCAGAGAATATAACCCTTGTAAACATTTACGCACCCAACAGAGGAGCACCTAAACATACGAAGCAAATCTTGATGGACATAAAAGGAGAGATCATCAGTGATACAGTCATAGAAGAGGATTTTAACACCCCATTGACATCAATGGATAGATCTTCCTGAAAGAAAATCAACAAAGAAACAGCAGCCTTAAATGACACATTGTACCAGACAGCTTTAATTAACATTTTTTTGACATTTTACTCAAAAGCAGCAGAATATACATTCTTTTCAAGTGCACTTTTCTGATATGTCTCCTAAAACAACAAAAGTAAAAGAAAGAACAAATGGCACTACATCAAACTAAAAAGTTTTGGCACAGCAAAGGGAAAAATTCAACAAAAGGATAACTTACTGACTGGGAATAGATATTTGCCAATGATACATCCAATAAGGGGTTAATAACCAAAATTTATAAATTAATACAACTCAACACTAAAACAACTAATAATCCAAATAAAAAATGAGCAGAGGACCTGAATAGACAATTCTTCAAAAAGGACACATAGATGGGCAAGAGACATAAAGAGACGTTCAATGTCATTAATCATCAGAGAAAAACTACAAAGGCTATAAGAGACAAGATATCACCTCACACCTGGCAGAATGGCTGTCATCAATAAATCAAAAAACAAGTGTTGATGACAACGTGGAGAAAAGGGACCCCTCATGCACCATTGGTGGGAATGTGGATTGGTGCAGCTACTATGGAAAACAGTATGGAGGTTCCTCAAAAAATTAAAAATAGAGCTACCTCACCCTGTCTGGGTGACCCAGTTGGTTAGAGTGTCATCCCAAACACCAAAAGGTTGCGGATTCAATTCCCAGTCAGGACACATACCTAGGTTGTGGCTTCAATCCCTGGTCCAGGTGCATATGGGAGGCAAGTGATTGATGTTCCTCTCCTTGTCCCCCCATTTTCTCTCTAAAATCAATAAATATATTCTTGGGTGAGGATTAAAAAAAATAGAGCTACCACATGAAACAGCAATTCCACTTCTGGGTATTTATCCAGAAAATTTCAAAATACTAATTCAAAAAGATATATATATATATATATATGCCACTATGTTTACTGTAGCATTATTTACAATAGCCGAGAGATGGAAGGAACTTAAGTCTCCATCAATAGATGAGTGGATAAAGACGGTGTGGCACACATACAATAGAATATGACTCAGTCATTAAAAAAAGAATGAAATCTTACCATTTGCAAAAACATGGCTGGAAATAAAGAGTATTATGCTAAGTGAAATAAATGAGACAGAGAAAGAGAAGTAACATGTTATTTCACTTATATGTGGAATCTAAAGAACAAAATAAACAAAATTGAAACAGACTCATAGATAAAGAAAATGGAATGATGGTTGCCAGAAGGGAGGGAGATTAGGGGATGGGTGAAAAAAGTGAAGGCATTAAGAAGTACCAATTGGCAGTTCCAAAATAGTCACAGGGATGTAAAGGACAGCATATGGAATATAGTCAATAATATTGTAATAATTATATATGGTGCCAGGTGGGTAGTAGACTTATGGGGGACAGATCACTCTGTAAATTATACAGACGTTTAAACACTATGCTGCACCCCTGAAACTGATGTAAAGTAAAATTGAATGTTAACTGTAATTGAAAAAGAAAAAGAAGAAAATGATACCTATTACCACTGTCATCATTCAAGAATTCCCACAGAATATTTTTAATGGAACAAGCTTTACATTCACATACTTTTTTTTATTGTTGTTCAAATACAGTTGTGTCCATCCCCTCCCCACTTCCCCCCAACCCCAGCCAACCCCACTCCCCACTCTTGATCCTACCCTTCTTTGGTTTTGTCTATGTGTCCTTTATACGTGTTCCTGAAAACCCTTCCTCCTTTTCCCCCCATCAGCCCCTCCCACCTCCCCTCTGGTTCCTGCCAGTTTGTTCTTAATTTCAATGTCTCCAGTTATATTTTGCTCACTTGTTTGTTTTGTTGATTAGGTTCCACTTATAGGTGAGATCATATGGTATTTGTCTTTCACTGCCCGGCTTATTTCACTTAGAACAATGTTCTCCAGTGCCATCCATGCAGTTGCAAAAGGAAGGAGCTCCTTCTTTTTTTCCTGCTGCGTAGAATTCCATTTTGTAAATGTACCTTCACATACTTTTAATAAGATGTCTGTCTTCTTTCACCTAAAGCCCAATGGTATCCAATTAAGTTTAAGTATAAAAAATAAATACCAGCAGATAAGCCATCCATAGGATACATTTAAAATACAATTTAAACCTAGAGTGAAATAAATATTCTTGATTGGACCTCAAATGCCTTACATGGTCTAGTTCTGTAAACCACTCCAATGTCATCTCTTATCATTCTCTGGCTAGTTCATTATCTTCAGCTACCCTAGCTTTATGCTTTTCCTAAATACTGGAGCACCTGCTGTTTCTAACATCTGGAATGCCCTTCCCTCAGATAATTACATGGTTGGTCCTTCTGACCATTCAGCTCTCTAATCACACGTCACCTCCTCAGAGAGGCCTTTTCTGATTAACCTATGTGAAAGAGCAAACCCTCTCACCCACCCCAATGATGCTCTAACATCTTACTCTGCTTTACTTTCTTCAGACTGCTAACCACTATCCAAAATTACTCATTCAATGTCTGGCTCATTGTCTGGCTCCCCACTAAAAGGTAAATGTCAAGAGGACAGAACCTTTCTCTGCTTTATTTGCCAATGTAGCCAAGTGTCTTGCATAGCTGTCTAGCACAGAGTAGGTTTAGTAAATAATAAATAAATGAAGAATGACATGACAGGTATAGAGGTAAATCCAACTTCCCCCATTAAATATGTGTGGCAACGAAAGAAATTTAAAATATTTATGCAGTAGGTAGATACACTGTTCCTCCTCACACAACCAAAAGAAGGACAATGACAAATTCAAAAACCAAAAATAACCAGAACTGCCAGAAAATTGGACTGTATGGAAGTCCAACAACCAAGGAGTTAAAAAAGAAACATTCATCTAGGCGGGTAGGAGGGGTGGAGATGGGCAGCCAGGGTGGAGTGGAGCTGCAGCAAAGTGGCGGATGGCAGACCAGGTGGCCCCACATTTGAATGCAGATAAACTGGGAGGAACAACTGGGGAGTGAGAAAGACCATGCAACCCAGGGTTCCAGCATGGGGAAATAAAGCCTCAAACCTCTGACTGAAAACACCTGTGGGGGTGAGGCAGCATGAGAAACTCCCAGCCTCACAGGAGAGTTCGTTGGAGAGACCCACAGGGTCCTAGAACTTACACAAGCCCACCCACCCAGGAATCAGCACCAGAAGGGCCCAATTTGCTAGTGGGTAGTGGGGGAAGTGACTGAAAGCCTGCTGAGAGCCGAGCAAGTGGCATTGTTCCCTCTCAGACCCCTCTCCCACATACAGCTCCACAACGCAGTGAAGTGGGTTGCCCTGGCCTGGTAAATACCTAAGGCTCCACCCCTCAAAATGTATCAGGCACACTGAGATGAAAAAAAAATATGGTCCAAATGAAAGAACAGATCAAATCTCCAAAAATAGAACTAAGTGATGAAGAGATAGCCAATCTATCAAATGCAAAGTTCAAAACACTGTTAATCAGGATGCTCACAGAAATGGTTGAATGTGGTTGCAAAATAGAGGAAGAAGTGAAGGCTATGTCTGACATGCCTTTTTTCAAGGGTGGACGAGCCACCAATGCAGCAAGCTTCGTGTCTCCTTGTATGTCTCTGCATGGCACACTGCATGTCATCTGTCCCCTTGAGTGGCACATGCCATGGCACCCAGCGGGGAGTCCCTACCTTCTTAAGTACTAGAGATAAACAAAGCTGGAAGAGTGCCAACAGAGCTTATGCAACAGAGCTTCACACTACATGTGGGAGCCCACTCAAGGCTATGGGAAGAGTTTATCGGACCCAGTCTCAAGGCTATGAGAACACGAGTTATCGGGCCCCTCCAGGGCTATGGGAACACTGCTTCCCTTAGTTACCCAGACACCTGGGTGAGGAAGCCAGCCTGCCTCCACGTACCTTACACCCAAGATTAAAGATAAGGAGAGAATCTTAGAAGCAGCAAGAGAAAAGGAGACAATTACCTACAAAGGAGTTCCCATAAGACTGTCAGTTGATTTCTCAAAAGAAACCTTGCAGGCAAGAAGGGGCTGGCAAGAAAGTATTCAAAGCCATGAAAGGCAAGGACTTACATCCAAGATTACTCTATCCAGCAAAGCTATCATTTAGAATGGGAGGGCAGATAAAGTGCTTCCCAAAAATGGTCAAGTTAAAGGAGTTCATCATCACCAAACCTTTATTATATGAAATGTTAAAGGGACTTATCTAAGGAAAAGAAGACAAAAAAAATGAACACTAAAATGACAACAAACTCACAACTATCAACACCTGAAGCTAAAATGAAAACAAACTAAGGAAACAACTAGAACAGGAACAGAATCACAGAAATGGAGATTACAAGGAGGTTTATCAGCGGGGAGGGAATGGGGGGAGAATGGGGAAAAGGTACAGGGAATAAGAAGCATAAGATAGACAGGGGAGGTTAAGAATAGTATGGGAAATGGAGAAGCCAAAGATCTTATATGTATGACCCGTGGACATGAACTAAGGGCGGGGGGAGGGGGAGATGTTGGTGGGAGGGGCTGTGCAGGGTTGAGGAGAAAAAGAGGAGAAAAACATAATAGCATAATGAAAAATATATTTAAAAAAATAAAAAAGTATACAAAAAGTAAACAGCATTACATAAAAAATAAGTTCCCTGTATTACTTTTACTGCAGTGAAACATTACACAACATATTATAAAATCATGTGAATCAACACACTAAATATATATTCTCTATTTGCATGAAGAAAAAAACCCTATTTGAATAGTAAAAAAAAGAAATAAAGTCCTGTCATGGCTGTCAAAGTTGTTTAACACACAGAAATGAAACAAACTCACGACAGTGAAATTTGGCAGTAAATGGGCCTATAACATTCATTGTGGTTTGAATTAAGGAAATAAGCTATTTCAAAGCTTAAGGCACACAGGTACTTACTGATAGTATTTAGCTTCAGAAGATTTACATGCTGAATTTTTAAAACATAAGGCTCTCTTAAAACATAAAATAATTGTCTTAAGTTCAAGCCAAAGCAACAATAATTACAATGCTATGTTTTTACATAGTTGTTGTTCAGGCTCACAACTTCTATTAATTTTTGTTTATTTTGTTATTCTTTTTATTGAAATTAAAATTAAGTCAGATATGAAATTAGCTTGGGAAGAAAATCACTTTGGCATATTAGAGGACAAAATGCATGCAGGTTCTTCCAATCACACAGATCTAAGAAGACAGGTGAGGTGTAAAATGGACATTTACTTTTACTTTCACCAAAAAATCAGCGTTATAATCAGTTTCTCAGACACCATTGTAACAAATTACTTCATGATACAAAATTGCCACAGACACTTCCCTGCTGAACAGCAGATGGGGCAGCCCAGTTTCACATCTGTATTTCCCAAATGTAGAATTCAACAGAGTGGGATTGAAAGACGAAAACCTAATTCCTAAAATGTGGGTATGTTATAAATGTAATACTTTTTTTTGCATGATGTTAGTAATTTCATTCTAAATTAATCAAGCTAATTTGTTGTAATAGGAACTGATGCAAATAGATTTCATTCACGAGGTAATCTAAGTATATGAAACTCTATCTCTATTTAAACTGATTCCCTTCGACAATTTTCCATAATAGACATTCAACAAAAATGCTCACAGGGACTATCCATAGAGCTAATGGTATTACAAATGGGCAAACAAATGAATAACATAGACAATAATAATCAAGGGTAAATGCCCTGGCTTTACGCCAAATCATTTAACAGTATCAGACTTGGTTGTGTTCATTATCATTGTTCTTTATTTCGAATAGTGACACTGTAACTCACGAATGTCAAACAAAGCCCATATGAGTTTTCCTTCTGCACTAAGCTTAAATATTCAATGCTTAACTTTGATCTGGAAATGCTGCTATTGCGGTTTTGTTTTATAACATGATTTATAACATCCACCAAAAAGATTAAAAGAAAAAGACGGTGAAAGAGGGATGGGGTTGTGGGAAGGATTATCTTCATTATCTTGGCAAGCAGGTAAAATTTTGCCTAGAGCTAAGCAAATTTTTCTGATACTTCAACTGTCAAATTATCTGGAAGCGGAAGACTTACAAGAGCTAAGACATGATTTTGTGAGCAAAGATTTGAAAACCATTTGTTGTGTTTTTAACAAGTCTCCTCTTTCACTTGCACAGCTATACAAGACAACCCACTCTGTTCGCTCTTTTCTTTTTAGAGATTTTATTTATTTATGTTTAGAGAGAGGGGAAGGGTGGGAGGAAGAGAGAGAAACACGGATGTGTGAGAGAGACATCCATTGGTTGCCTCTCCCATGCACCCTAGTGGGGACCGAACCTGCAACCCAGGCATGTATCCTGACCCGGCATCCAACCCCTGATCTTTCACTTTGCAGGAAGACACCCATTCAAGCACACAGGTCAAGGCACACACACCCTGTTTACTCCTGATGTACCAGTCTGAATCTGTTTCCCAGTCACTGAAGCAAATGTCAAAGACAGAGGAAGTTCTAGACCATGACTCACCAGTCTGAGTAGCCGCAGGGCACCGTAGGCTCACAAAGCAACCTGAACACCTGGAGAGAATAATCACTATTACCCGTGAGTTAGACTTTGCTTTTCATGAGTCTTCCAGATGCAAAAGATCAATTCACTCGATTAATCAGTAGAAGAGTCAAAACATACCCACGTGGCCGTAAAGGGGCCATGACAGAGAAAGTTGTGTGCTTTCATGCACTTGGCCTTCTTTGCAGTGAGTAAGTGCTGAAGTGACATCATTAGCTAGATTATCAGCATAGACTTGTATTTGTGTAACTTAATTTTCAAATGTAATCTAAGAATGTAAATCATGTGAGAATTGTATCAAAAGGAAAGCTAGCTTACTATAAGCTATAGTACTTATGAGACTGTGATACTGGTACAAGGACAAGCAAACTGATAAATGGGACAGAATTTTAAAATGTGGAAACAGACCTATGTGTAGGAACTTGATTTATGACAAAGTTGACAGTGCAGGTCAATGAGGAAATGCTAATCTTTTCAAGAAAAGACACTAAGTCTACAGGGGGAAAAATGAAACTTAAACCCTACCTTACATCAGACACAAAAATCAATTCTGAATGGGTTACAAATCTGCATGTAAAAAGTAAAAACAATACATGTATATAAAACATCATAGTAAAATGTTTTAAACGTTGAGCATACAGAAAAAGATTGGTAACTTGGTACATATTAAAATTAAAACCACAGTACATCAAAAGACACTGTTAAGAATAAAAAGGCAAGCCACAGTGGGAGAAGATATTTAAAACATATTTAACTGATGAAGGCCTTGACGCCAAAATTTATTAAGAACTTTAAATCAACAAGAAAAAGACAATCCAAAAGAAAAACGGTCCTATCATTAAGAGGGTATCCAAATGTTCAACTAACATTCGAAAAGGCGATTCCTCCCTAATTTCATTTACAAAATGAGAAATGCAACGTAAGCCACTACCAAACCCAGCAAAAGGACTCAAAGGTGAAAGACTGACATCCCAAGTGTAGACATGTGGAACGATGTAAACCTTCATATGCTGCTGGTAGAGCATAAACAGGTGCAACTATTTTAGGAAACTGTTTGGTATCACATACTACAATTTAATGTAATACCATGTCCCAGCAATTCTAGTTACGTAACAGCGGAAACGTGTATGCATATGAAACATGCCTAAGAATGTTTAGAGTAATATTATTCCCAGTAGCCTCAAAATGGTAACAACCCAAATGTCCAACTACAGCAGAACAGATAAAAAATTTTGGTATATTCATTCATTGGACTGCTATGTAATGAAGAAAAACGAATTACAGCTGTATGCAACAGTATGGATAAATCCCACAGATACAATGTTGAACAAAGAAGCCAGACGCAAGAAATGCCTACAGTATGATTCTACTTGTATGAAGTTCAACAACAAGTACAACAACAAAAGCAAACTTGGTTCCTCTGAGAAACGGGGAGGGGCTGGGGTGGCTAGTAACGTTCTATTTCTTTCACCTAGGTAGTGGTTACCCGTGTTAAGTATATGATAATTTAATGACTTAAGACTTACCTGTATATTTGCTATACTTCAATTAAACAATGAAAACACATTGTTGGATAAAAAACTAAGATGCAAAGTGAACAGTTAAGGAAAAACGATAGTCACAGCTTTGGGCAGTAAAACATCACACATTGTATGGTGCTCCTTAGAGCCTCTTTCCTCCCTTTTCTCAAGGTTCCTAAAGAGACAACATCCGTTCTTATATTTACCTCCATTCAGGACCAAGAGCTCAGAGCAGCGTCTACAATAGCTCTTCAGTGACAGTTGTGGGATGACGGTCTGTTGGTTCTGGGAATGGCAAGCCAAACGGTGAGTGGGGGCAAGTCAGAGGCGGCGCGGGCAGCCTTCCTTAGCAGTGCTCTTGAGGTTCTCAATCCAGACCAAGCTAAAAATTCATTGCTATCAACTCTAAAGAAACCTTTTTTAAAACCTATATACTTTAAAGTAACTATTACTAAAATCTGTCCCCAGTTTCCTAATAACTGCAAGTTTATTAATGTAATATGGATTGCTAGAAATATTGGCTGGGGATACTTATTAATTGAAAAATAAATTGGGTATCTCCTTTGGACTTCTCAATAGTTAGCCTTTGTTATATTATAAAATATTTGGTTGTTTCATTAGCTTGGCTTTCTCTCTCAACTTTTAGGTGGTATTATTACGGGGAAGAAAAATGGTGTAAGAGTGTGTGACACAGGTTTAATATGTATCTCTTTTACTATGTATTTATATTTATCTATATACATACGTACATAAATGTGCCTGGATAAAGTGCCAGCTAAGGACAGGTGTCTTGCGTGGCATATAGCTTGGTGAGAAGGGAAGCTGGCAGAGAATTGAAAATTCTATTATAGTACACACATTTTTCTTAGAGTCACATAATCATTCTATACATATCCATTGAATTTCTTAAATTTGCAAAATATTGTTCCAGGTACTTGCAATATCATAATGAACAAATCAGATAGGGTCCCTGCTCTCGCAGAGCTTACAGTTAATGTGAGAGACAAACATTAAGCCAACTACACAATTATTTCATGACAATTGTGATGAGAGCTCCTGAAGTATATAACATGTGAAGAATGGAGCATGTAATTAGGGAATCAAAGGGGAAGGATGCTTGAGCTGGTTTTTATTTTTTATTTTATTTTTTTAGAGATTTTATTTATTCATTTTCAGAGAGAGGAGAAGGG
This sequence comes from Micronycteris hirsuta, assembly GCA_004026765.1. Classification (NCBI taxonomy): domain Eukaryota; kingdom Metazoa; phylum Chordata; class Mammalia; order Chiroptera; family Phyllostomidae; genus Micronycteris; species Micronycteris hirsuta. Next base: position 136,531 of record PVJI01001713.1, read on the forward strand.
AGAGAGAAAGAGCAATGTATGGTTGCCTCTCACATGGCCCTCATTGGGGACCTGGCCCGCAACCCAGGCATGTGCCCCAACTGGGAATCAAACTGGGACCCTTTGGTTCCCAGCCCGCGCTCAATCCACTGAGTTACACCAGCCGGGCTTGAGCTGGTTTTTAAATAAAAGGACTTGATAAATAATTTTTTAAAAATAGAAGACCTTAATAAGAGGACTCACCCTTTTTTTACTGCACCCAGGCAGCACTTGGGACATTAACCCCCTTTTTGGTAGCCAGTCAGTACTTTTGACACAGCTCAGGGTATGTCCCATTCCTTCCTGTCCCCTTTAGCCTTCCCCGTGGAGTCCTATCCTGTAGGATGAGCACACAGGATCAAGTAGCCAGATGTCCCCGACTTTAAGTCCCTGTCTCTCTGCCTGTGCCTGTTAGTTTCCCATCTTGCCCCTACTGTGTGCAGTGCTGAGTCATCTTGCCCCCAACCCCAAGTAGCTGGAGTCCAGCCCCTGTGCTGTCCCCTTCCCAGTGCCTGGACCCCCATGTCAACCTGGGGATGCCCTGACACCCCCTCACCCCAAAGGGCCTCCTCCATGAGGTGGCAGACTGTGCACCATGAGGGACACAGGACACCTGAGGTCAGAGGTACAGAGGGGCATTCTGAGTCATCCTTCAACCCTGATGGGGAAGGGGAGGGGCATAATTCCAGGGCATGACATGAAACAATTGAGATCAGCAAGAGCGGTGTGCTGTGAGCAACAAGGGCAGTGGCCTTGGATAGAACTGGTGTGGCAGGCAGGGACGAAAAAGCATGCAAGGACTTAGAGATTGGGTTAATAATTTTGTTCTTTATCCTAATGTTGGGTTGGTTGAGAAGTCCATGTGGCTTTTTTCCATAAAATAAGGCACATTTTTCATTTTCACCAATAACTTTATTGATTCTTCATGGTAAAACATTGATGGTTCTCAATTAATGTCTCCACTTGATTGCTATCAACTTCGATTGATCTACCAGACTGGGGAGCATCGTCCAGCGAGAAATCTCCAGCATGAAACTTCGCAAACCACTTTGACATGTTTGATCAGTCACAGCACCTTCTCCATACATTGGACAATTTGTGTGTTTCAGTTGTGTTTTTACCTTTCTTGAACTAAATAAAGCATAATATGCCACAAATGGGTATCTTTTCCATCTTCAATATTAAAATGGCCACACAAAAATTCACCAATTTTGATGTTTTTTTATGTCAGCTGTCACAATACAATCTAACAAAATTATTTCAAATGAAGTTAAAGACAGCTAAGAGCTATTAGAGCCATTTTATGGGAAAAAAACCAACAAATTTTCGGCCAAGCCAACGATTACAGGATGCCATTAGAGGGTCTTAAGCAACCACTCCAATGTAGGAGCAAGTTGGTATTGCAGAGTTTGGGTCTGGCAAACCTAGAGCAAGGATTATAGGCCTTTGAGGAAGTCGTTAGCTTCCTGGAGTGGCTTCCTCATGCAAATTGTGAATTTGGACTAGATGAGCACTGAGGTTTCCTTCAGCTCTAAAATTCTATCAGTACTTCTGCATATTCAAAGCCAAATGTCACTTACAGGTGATTTTAAAAAAAAAATTATAGTTGACATATAATATTATATTGCTTTCAGTTGTACAATATAGTGATTCAACATCTATGTAACTTATGAAGTGGTCACCCCATAAGTCTAGTACCCATCACATACAGAGATTGGGGTGAACTCTTCCAGAAATGAATAACGTTTAGATCCAATTGAGTCGTAATTTAATGGTGACAGGGCTGAAGTTTAGTATCTCAAAGAAGACTGGGAAATCTTCTTTAAGATGGAAAATGGGGAAGATAGTGGGACCAGATGCAAAATGAGTGCAATCAATGCTTATAAGGATAGACTGCAAGCAGATAGATGCAGGCAAGATGGGGGAAATTTACGCACTAGGATCATTTAACGTAAAGACAGCTAGAGCAAAGTTTAACAGTGGGAAGGGATTATTTTTATCAGCAGTTCCCTTTCTCCACCATTTTGACACATATAATTGACATTTCCTCAAGCTTGTGTCTTGCGTACTGTTTTGCAAAAAGTTTCAAGGCACCCCATTCCTTGAGATTTGCTCAAATAAAACTCTAAGCGGAGGTGAAAGCGACTTTATAATCTGAAGGACAACTGTGTGGGTTTAGGGGGACGAATAGGTATACGGAACTGCAATTCCAAAGTGTTAATGCCAAATAGGGTCCTGGCGATCATCTTTGAAGCACATTCCCAATTTTACAGAGGAAACCTTTGGGATGACCTTTACAACGGAAGCCTTTCCCAAGGTATCAGTAAAAAGAGCCGCAGTCCTCTTCCTGGGCCAGGGGAGCGTAGAGGAGGCTGGACGCTGGGCGGCCTCCGAATGCCTGACGGTCTGGGGCTCTCCTCCCTTTTCAGGGTCGCCCGATTGGCCTCCCTCCTGTTCCCCCGTAGGTGCTGGGGAGGACACAAGGTGCAGAGTGGGCATGGCGCCCGCCACAAGCCTCGGGCGCTGGGACAAGCGCAGGTTCTTCTGGATCACCGAAGAGACCTCAAAACTGCCCGCAGCGAAGTGGTCGGAGCAGATCACCAAGCGGCCACTGCGTCCGCACCAGTCGGCGCGGCGGCCCCACACGAAGCTCTCCCATAGCAGCCGCAGGGCCCGGTCCTTGGGGAAGAGCAACAGCGACTTGCCGAGCTTGGTGGGGAGGCTGCCATGGGCGGCCACGCCGCGGGCTAGCAGCGAGGCGGCCTTTGTTGCGGGGCAGCCGGCGCCCCCTGCTCTGCTCTCCGCGCTCCGGTCCTGACCGCGTCCCGCTCCTTGCCTTCTCGAGTCCCCGGCCACCGGAAGGGCTGAACTGGGGCCCCAAGTCGGGGTTGTATCTGACTCTTGGATATCTTCCTCCTCCTCCCCGCAGTCCTCCCGCGAAAGCAGACGGCCACCCGCGGAGGGATACAAATTTCGCGCCGACAAGGCCGAGGTGGGCGGTAAATAAGCGCGGACCGGAAGTGGCGGTTGTCATAGCTACCGACGTGGCCGGCCTCGTCCCAGCTCCTGCGAACCTAACTAGACGCTCTGACGGCTGTTTCTGGCCAGTTGATTTGGGAGAAGACCCGACCGGAAATCGCTGTTTCCATGGTGACCCCGTAGCGGGTTGCCTGGTACTTGACCTATTTTTGTCTGTTTGAATCTCTGCTGTAGCGTCATTTCTAACAGATTCTGGACTGTCTGCTGCCATGATTCCTGGGAAATACCGCTCAGTTTCTGGCCGGGCCACGAACAACGTAGGTTGGGTCTTTTACTTGCCATTTCTTTCCATTCGTATCGTCCTTTCTGTCTGGCGTCTTTGTCCTAGGTGATGTATTATGGGGCCCACGACTGCTGAGTCTGCTTAAGCTATTGTCTCACAGAGGCTTGAGATTCGTGGAATGGACCAAGGCACTTTGTGGGCATTAATTTTGTATGATGGGTATTCGAAGTCTTGTCTCAGATCTGGGCTTCCCAGAAGGTGGAGCTGGGCTGCTGTGAAAGGCTAAGGTTCATTTGCATTCCTTTAGTCCGTTTTTTTATATTAAGAAAATAATTTATTATTAACAGACACCCCCATCTCCTTCATCTGTTCCATTAAGATATTTACTTAAGCCTGAAATGTCAAGTGTCAAAATCCTGCGGTGCTAAGTAGAGGGTTGAATTGCTGCAGACATTTTGGAAAATAAATCACAGCGAAAGCTTTAATTCTTAATTGTGACTATATTGTTTTCAGCAAATTCTCAGAACATGATCAAATGCCAGAAACAAACAAAAAGCAAGCATTCTGTTTGTTATATCTTTGCTTATACTGTTTTGGGGAGGAGTATGTGTGTATGTTTAAGTTGAGACTATATTTTATGGTTTAATTTTTACGTTGCAGGTGAACTGTGGGCTTCATCTGGTTATTCAAACATCGTCTCTTCCTGAAAAAAACAAAGTAAGAAATAGCAGCATGATTTAAATTGTAGAATCTGAACTGGAAATTTTAAGTACATTTATTTTAGTCTCCAATTTAGACGTAATTTTTATTTTCTTCCTACATAAAGTAAAACAAAACAAAACAAACCTCTTTTAATAACTGAATCTTATTTCACCAATTGCAAGAGGTAAGATTTTTTTTTAAACATTTAGACATTTCTTAAATCAGAATCCTTCCTAAAATTGATGGCACATTGTCATTGTCATTCATTTGGGAAAGTATTTTCTCCTAAGTTAATGGATAAAATGATGGTGTGTCCTACTACTAATGGAATCTTATCCTGGATAAAACATAATCATTTGGGGTAACATATCTGTACATTTCAGTTAAAATAAGGGGAGAATAATGGATTAGTAGTGGAAATAAATTAGGCTTAATGATATTTAGAAGTTAAGATATGAAGAAGAGATTCTTGTTTTTCCCAAATAATTTTCCCATATCTCTGGCATTTCCATAATCTCTGGCTTCTCATTTGATTTTTGAGGTTCATATGTTTTTCTTTCCTTCCTGTCACACCTCAGCACTCAGACATACCCGCTTCCCACACAATTGTCCCAAGACAATACAATTTTTCTCCTTTAACAAAGTTGTACATCTCAAACCATCCCGATTCACTTTTTAAAAAAATGAATAATAGATGTCACAGGAGGAACTCTAAAGCGAAGGGCAGACTTTACAGAGAACGGCAGGAGGAGGGTGAGGAGGGGCATGAGGAGGATGGAGAGAGGGACCCAAGTCAAGAAGGCAGCAGTTGACTACATTCTGGATATGAAAACGAACACTTGTAAACTAGATCATGTGATCATCTTGAATAAATAGCAGTTAGCTAGATTAAATAAAAATATTCTTTATTATGATTGGTCATAATAGATTCCCTCCAAAGCTTTGTTAATTGATTTCACTGGACAAATTCTGTTCTAGCATTACAGTGTGTTTCTAGGAATGATGTCCCTTATCCATATTCTTTCTAAACAATTCAGTTTCCCTTGTGTGGACATATGTTTTGAGAAAATACCTTTAGTTTGTGTAATTCATAAGAAGACAATGCAAATGCCATTATAATGTTTATAGTATGGATGAATCAAAAGCATCATAATTTTAAAAAAATGTTTATGTTGGCTAATCATGAGAGATTGATTTTATTTTATTTTTTCAGTTCTATCAAATAACTTACAAGAGAAATCCTTTCTTAGAAGGTTTAGGTATCCAATCTTTTTATGTTATAATTGGACTCTTAAAGGAATTCTAATGATAAAAGAGTGATTTTTCCAACAGAATTTAGTTTTTGTATGTTTTTGCAAGGATTAAAAGAATCCTCGTATTTGTGGTGAGGGTATAGAGGAATTGGAAGTGCCTCAGACTGGAGCATGGTTTCATCTGACCTCATTTTGTGTGTGTGTGTGTGTGTGTGTGTGTTAAAATACATATAACATAAAATTTATCATTTTAATCACTTTAAACTGCACAAATTGGCAGTATTAAATACATTGACAATGTTGCGCAGCCATCACTACTGTCTACTTCCAGAACTTAGGGCTGGCTTTAGCTCAGCGGGTATTTCGATTCAAGCATTACTGCAGAACTTAAAGGACCCATTAAGCAGGAATCCCCGTGTTTCCTACCCCAACCAACCAGAAGCCACAAATCTGCTTTGTGTCTCTATAGACTTTTTTATTCTTGATATTTCATACATGGAATTATGCAATATGCAGCATTTAGTGTCTGTGTTCTTTCACTGAGCATAATGTTTTGAAGGTTCATCAGTATGTTATAGCATGTGCCAATTATTGTATGTTATTTTATAATTATCTTTATTACTAATTGTTATGTTCTTATCCATTTTTTTAAATAATTTTTTTTAGGTTGAATTAAGGCTAAATAAGGAAACACCATCGTTCCCTGGCCGACTCTTACAACATGACCTTGAAAGAAACTATTCAAGTAGGCAAGGTATTATCAGTGAGTAGACATCAGATATGGTTTATCTTCTTTGAATATTGTTTAGTAATATTGACTTTATAGATCCAAATAGACTTGAGTTAAAAATGAAAGGGTTAATTGGTTACCAGATTGGTGTGGTATTTGTTTAAATCAGAGTTTATTTTATGTCCACAGCATAGTAGATTATTTCCAGTACAGAAAAGATACTGTAATTTAGTTTGGAGGTGGGCTATGTATAAGAGAATAGGAAAGAATCTTCCAAATACTGTAGTAGAACCAGGAAAAATGGCTAAGTAGTGGAGGTAAGAGTATGGGCACACAGATATTTAGGAAATAAGTCAATAGGAAGAGTAGTAAGTTAGGAGTGGAAAAGAAATAACCTCCCTTCAAATGCATATAATTATAGATATTTTATATCAAGGGCCTTAAACTTCAGGGTGCATTGCCTGAGATCTTGTCGGAAATGCAGATTTTTAGTGCTCCCCTGCCCCTTTCCCCTTCCCCGTCCTGATTTATTTAAATATGCATTTTAGCAAATGATTCAGGGGATTCTGAAGGATGTGGTTTATGGATCACTCTTTGAAAAGTACTGTTATGTGATCTGGTTGTATTTCTGAAATGCACTTTTCCCTCTCGTACAAGACATCTGGGTTTTTAGTGGCTCGCTGACCTCTGTTACTGTTGGAACTGTGCACTGCAGAACCCCCTGCACAGTGCCGCCCGCCTCCCGGGACTCTGTGCGGGAGGGCTGGTCGGCACAGGCCTCGTTCTGTTCGTCTCATCACAACGTGAATATTTGACTAGTTTCCTTTTTTGTTTCATTGCTTTTGGACCTTACTCATGGGTCCTTCTAATCTGACCTGACTTTTCTCTATTCTATATGTTACGCTCTTGCCTTGGCCAACTGCTGGGCGTGACATCAGCCTAACTGCAATTCCACAGTGCGGGAAGCATCTGTCTTGCTTTCTTTGGTTCAGCTGAATGAATACCTGTTTATTGCGTGTGTTACGTGCCGGACAGTGAATTAGGCACGAAGTTCTAGATATGAAGAACCTGAAAGATCTCAAGTAGGATTTTTTTATGTTAGCATTGTGAATTTCCTTCACATTTTTTCATAACACTATCTTAAATTATTTTTCAAATCATGAGTCAAAATTAAATACTTTTTCCAAGCTATTCTCAAGTTAGAGGAGGAAGTTGGTATACAGATTTGTGAATGCCTGGCCATGTAAATTTATTTAAATTATAAAGTATTCTCAGATGTTTGCTAATGAAGAAACAGTATGGAGGAACTGAGTTTTCTGAACCCGAGAGATGAATAAAGTCTTATGTGTAAATAATGACCCATAAAACAAATTAATAATTCTCTAGGGAAAATAAACCTATTTATTTTTTGTTAAAAGATTTCATTCAAAATCATTTTCTGTGACAAACTACTCATTTGTACCTGTTTTTTCCAAATGGGCCCTCTCCATAGTGTCAGGCTGTTTCTGCAAAGAAATCCACGTAGTATGTAGCTGTCTTCTTGACTTTTGCTCACAATTTTACCTCCAAAGGCATAAAACTTTGGAAAAATTATAAGTAGCACTGTACCAGGAAAAGTTTGGGGGTCTCTATTTAATAAACTATATCCTGATACCTAATTGTATTAATTGATTTCACCCCATCTTTTTCTCTATTTTTCAAAATTAGTTGAACTTATATGTAGTTGGCCCTTGAACAATACTGGTTTGAACTGGGTGGATCCACTTATACATAGATTTTTTTTTAATAAATATGCAGTGGGCACATTGTATCCCTGGTTGTGCATTCATGGATTCAGCCAACCCTGGATGAAAAACAGTATTTTCCGTCCATGGTGAGGAATCTGCTGATGCCGAGGGTCAGCTGTGTACCTCTCTCTGTGCCGTTTTATATAACGGACCTAGCATCCGTGCATTCTGCTCCCTGCAGGGCTGGGGTCCTGAACCAACCCCCCATGGACACCAAGGGATGATTGAAGGTTTTTGGGGGGAGTCAAAAGTTCTATTTACGACTACTTCGGGGTTGATGGTGCCCATTACCCTCATGTTGTTCAGCATAAATTAACTGATTGTACTCTTAGTCCTAAGTAAAAAAACTGTTTTAGTTAGGCTGGTTTTTCTAAAAAAGAAATGGTATATGATTTCTTTAAGGCTTTTTAGAATATTATTAAGAGTTAACCCCTGTATCTTTGAAATTTTGTAAGATATTTCAGGGACTACTATTCAGTAAAATCTCAGTTAAGTAAACCTTAATTGATCAAATTCCTTAATTAAGAATTCTAAAGTGTGTATATAGAGAGGAAGGGGCAGCGCTTAACTTTTAAGATCACGACAAATCACTGGAAAATCTAGAATCAGAATTCTGGTTATGAAACATTCTCAGAGATAAGGCTGAATGGACACACAGATATGACCATGTACTATATCATTCAGCCACCCACCCATCCGTTCATCCATCCATCTGCTCGCCCATCCTTTTGTCCGTCCGTCTGTCCATCCATCCATGTATTGAGGGTGAAGTGAAGATTCTTACCAATGTTGACCGTTATGCCTCTAAACTGCTGTCAGATCCTAATTATGAAAGGATTCATTCAACATTTTACACTAAAATGTAAGAATTTCTTATTTTCTTTAACAGTAATACTATATACAAAGTAGATTTCCTATTAACTCTTAGTAAATTGGAAAATCAGTGAATTTACTGATTTCCTACTGAATTTAGATTCTTAAATGAATATAAAGAATATAAAATGAGATCTGTCTCTCAAGTAGCTTGTACATTTAATTGGGAATAGAAAGGCTACATATCTGGTAAATTAAATGGTGATATATAAAATAAACAACAGGAGGCATTTCAATTAAAATTTTGTCACACAGTAATGCAGTGTGTATGCAGGATGAAACATCCCACATATGTATGTGGATTTTTGATACACGTATATACAGATGTTGGTGTTTATATACCCACATATTTAAGTGGATACTTCAACTGCAGATCACTCTGATTCCCAGTCATTTAGGGGATCTTGTTTGTGGATTTTATTGCTATTCAATCATTCTCTTCTCTTGCTATTTATTGTAAGATACATATCACCCCGATTGTGGTGGCCTGTTCATGGGGATAGTGATTATGACAGGAGTGGGAAAGTGTGAAGATAAAACTCTTTTATTCACTGAGTGTAAATAAAATTTACTGTTCAATTACTGTCCCTCCATCACAATTCTTACGAAGTTTAAATCTGCATCTTAAATTGAGGATTGGCTTGAAGTCTTTATAAAAGAACTTTAAAAACCTACCTCTGATGCTAATAAGAGAAATCAAGGTTGGCTATTGTTTGGAGTTTTTCCTTTATCTGACCAGTTAATCCTTAATCAGTTAATTCTTAGACTAGTTTTAGTTTGTTTTTATTTCCAAGTCAGTTTACTGAGCGATGGCTGCTTGGGTACCCTGCTAGCAGCTGGCCATGTCACCAGACCATTTCATTGGTGATCATGATGTCAATTTTGAATGCCTGTGATATTTCATGACACTCAGAAAAGTGGGGTGTGAGCACTGATTATTTTGTTCAAGAAGCTAGGTGTGTGATTCTTTGGTTTATACCTTTCATACCTGAGGAAGCTATCAAATGCCATTGCTTTCTTAGCTCTTCACTACAGTCTACATGGAACTTAATTTCAAGCTGCCATCATGTTGTCTGATGGCCTCCCAAAGAGTTTATAACTTCCTACACTTGGTTTTATCTTTTCTCCTTACTGGGCAGTTTAAACAGCAGAATTTTATGGTAATCCTAGCTTCTATTTTACTGCTTATCGCTCCCCTCAACATCAACTGCTGCTTTCGGGAAGTTTCCATAGGAGAAAATACAGCAGAATTCCTCCGGTGTCATCCTGTCGCCTTTGATCCATTACTCAAGTCTTACCTCATTTCCGCTACGTCCTGCACCTCTTCTCGACTATCCTACGTTCTTCTGGGTCTTTAGTATCCACCTCCCCACAAACCCGTCTGTAACCACCTTCTTTAAGTGAAAAATAACAAGACACATTTATGTGTGAGTGTATCACTGGGTATTATTTTTTATTCTGCATTTTGTGCATGTTCTGTGTAGTTTGGTAATTTCATATGGGTTTGCCCACTAGATGGAAAACTACCTAATGGGAGAGACAGCGTCTAACCAAGAGCCTATAAATGTCATGGGTGTCATGTACCCTCCGTCTCATCACTGTAAATGTATAGGATTTGGTGACATCCACTTTGGCCCTGCGGTATTCTCTGTGATAGTAGCTGAGCATACGAAAAAGTGATGACGGGAGGTGTACATGTGCTATCGAAACTACTTTCTCTGTATTTCCTGTCGCAAAGTCATGTACTGTGTAGCTTTGTGATAAACTTTTTAATATTTTGAAGGAGATGGAAGAGTAATAAGCCCTTCGCCTCGTAATAAATCATCCTGCATCTCATCCACAACAAACGTGACAGAACTGTGTGGGCTGGACATGAAAACTGCCATGAGCTCCTTTTCAGCATTTGGAGATGCTTCCATTCAGATACCTTCCAAGTCCAGAATCCGGCAGGGCTGTCACAGTGCTGGCCCCAATGGACCTGGTAATGAGGGACTGTCGTCTCAGCTATGCGAGAGTTCAAGTGTAGTGCTAGCTGTCAGCATTATAGAGGGCTAAAGGCAGCGCGAGAGTGTTTGGCATACACAGTGCCCATAGTTTAGGTTTGAGGAGGAAGGAAACAAACTCAAATTTGGTAATTAATTTCAAATACGGGGAGCTATGGAAACTATACTTTCTAGAGAAGCTATTTGTAGGTACCAAAGTTCTCCAAATATAAGGTGACTTTAGTTTTAAGATTTTAAAGGTTTTTCTTAATCAGGTAATTTGTCATTTTCAATAGGTGATCATATTAATTTGGTGAGCTCATCAATGCCATCATTCCCCATTCTCCAGCGCTCTTCTGAAGACAAAATTCTTTACTCAGACAGGTTGACCCTAGAAAGGTGAGGACAATTTATTTTATTTTGATTTATTCACTAGATAATGCATAGACTTGGTATAAGATTTGAAAGGCACAAAAGTCTCTTCCTCATCTTGTTCTCCAACTATCCAGTTCTCCTACCACTGTTACCAATTTTATATTTATCCTTTGAGGAATACGGGGAGGAATTTTATATCTACATAATGTAAAAAGCTTGACTATCTTCTGAAAGAGTACTAAGGAATTTCTAGAATATGACCAGTGAAAATGGCTTTTAGGATAGAAAAAGCTTTGCAGTGTGGCCCTCACGCAGGCTTCTGGGCCCTGTTCAGTGGCACTCCCTGTTGCTCACTGGGTTCACCACTCCCAACCCTCCTTCACTCACGCTGCCTCCTTGAGTACACCAAGCTTGCACTTCAGGGCTGTGCACTTACTGTTCCCATATGTCTGTAGGCCCATTTCCTTCCCTCCTTGAGGTTTTTACTCACATGTCTTTACCTCAGGGATGACCTTCCCTGGCCACCTTCTCCAAAGTTGCAGCCCTTTGCACCCTGGCAGTCCCCAGCTCCCTTCCTGCTTCATTTTTCTTCTTAGCACTTATCACCCTCTCACATATTAAATCTTTTTCTTACCAAGTTTATTATATGTCTTCTCCTACTAAAATGAAGTTCCACAGACATCTGGAGTTTTTTTCAGTTCTGTATCCTCAGCACCTAGAGCAGAGCTTGGGACAAAAGACCCTCTCAATAAGATTTTTTTGAATGAATGACTGTATTTAGGACCTGGGCCCTGTCTGTAAGAGCAGGAAGTCATCTGCAGCAGGCGGGTGGGTGCGGGCCCCAGCCCTGCCTGAGCAGCGCGTGTCCGACCGCAGATTGGGAAGCAGACCCCTTCGCTCGGCAGCGGCAGCGCACACCCGACCGCGGACGGCACGGAGCTTTGTTGGGGAGAAAGCTCTCTGGAGGGCGTGGCATGTGGCTCTGCAGCAAAGCGACATTTGAGGGCGGTCACTCTCATGACATCTTTGCAGTGTTGTTGCTTTTTGAAATTCTAGTGCTACCTAACACAACTTTCATGATATCATTTCAATGTTTGGATGGATTTTGTGGTAATTTTTAATGTCCATCTTTAAAGTCCAGCCAAAACTAGTACCCCGCCCTTTAGTTTGTGTTACTTGAGACTGACAGGAGCCAGCATTTTGAAGGTTGTGACCTAAGTTAGGCACCGTGTCGTAGCTTGGGGCGACCCGGGCAGTTGTGAAGCTGGCCCTCGGCCCATGGGCCTCTGGGGTGAAGAAGCAGACTTTGGTCAGGTGGACACTCATTTACCCAGGAAAGCCAGGCCCACGGGAATTGACTCAGCTTCCGAGACTGGTTGCGAAGTGGCAGGATCACACAGATGTCATAGGCCTGATCGGTACCAGGATGTGCAGTTGGCAGCAGGGTACTTGGGGACCCTTATTTGAGAGCCGTGGATGACAGCAGTGATTTTTAAAGGGAGATCTGCACTACTGTGCTGTTTCATAGTCCAGAGACTAGGCGATTGGGAGTAGAATCCAGCCCTGAGGAGGAATGCGGGGAAGAGCTAGGCTCTGACTGTACTGGAAGTGAGGGTAGGCCTGGGGTACCAGGCACGCAGCTTAGCAGCACCAAGTAGGAAACCAGAGGCAAAAGTGTAATCCAGTAGGCGCCTCAGCGATGGGGTGGGAGGTGGAGCAACTCAGGGATTTTGTTGGCATAGCGGGCTCTCCTGGAGAGCACTGGGTGGCAGCCCAGTGTGTGTGTGTTTGCTGCGCTGCTGGATGACAGGGACTTGCAGGGTTAAGGGCCATGCAGGTGAGCCTTGGAGCTGGGACTTAGTCACTGGGTTTGAAATCTGAGAAAGTGATCATTTCAAGTTGCAGCGGCTTCTGTAAGAGGTGGGTCAAAGATTATGTGTGTGTGTGTTTCTATTCGAGTGATACTGACTCAAGAATAGGATGAACGGGAAGCTGCGGTATCAGTAAATTTAACTAGCAGAACAAAGGGAGGCTGAAGCAGGCAAAATGAGACAATATATGTTTTTTGCTAAACTGGTACACAAAGTTATACATTTTTAACTAGAATACTTATAGTTGATAAAACAGAAGTACCAAATGAGGTTAGTATAATTAAATACATAAAATGAATTCTAAATACTAAACACATTAAAAGAATTAAACTACTATCTAAAATTTTTTCTTCAATTTTAAACCAATTTCTTCAGGGTCTGTATTTTTATTGATTTGTAATGTATTTTATTGTTTATGCTGTTACAGTTATCCCGTTTTTTTCTCCCCTTTATTCCCCTCCACCCTGTACCCCCCTCCCACCAGCATCCCCCCCCCACCCCGTTCATGTCCATGGGTCATACATAGAAATTCTTTGGCTTCTCCGTTTCCTGTCCTGTTCTCAACTCCCCCTCAGGGTCTGTATGTTTAAACACCATGTCTTTGTCAGCCGTTACCGTTCAGTTATTACCTGGTGTTGATCAAGTTTTTCTTTTTATGTGGAGGATTCTGATAACTCATAGAGTTTCACTTATGCTTATAGTACTCTGATTTATTTCTTTAAAGGTTCCATTAACTTGATTTTTACTGAAAGGAGGTATTTCTAATTAATTTTCCTATTAGAGTTGTTCACACTTTGATCAATAGAACTACATTTTCCTTGAAGACTGTTAAAAATCTCAGAGTAGAATCATTTCTATCTGGTCATTTAACTATCTAAGTAGAATTCTTTTTTTATTTTTTATTTTTATTTTTTCATTTGTTTATTGTTGTTCAAGTACAGTTGTCTCCGTTTTCCTGCCACGACTTTCCCCGGCCCCACCCACCCCCACCTCCCACCGTCAGTCCTGCCCACCTTTGGCTTTGTCCTTGGGTCCTTTTTACATGTTCCTTGACGACTCTTCTCCTTCTTTCCCCCATTATCTCCCTCCCCTCTGGTTACTGTCGGTTTGTTCTTTATTTCCATGTCTCTGGTTATATTTTGCTGCTTGTTTGTTTTGTTGATTAGGTTCCACTTAAAGGTGAGATCATATGGTATTTGTCTTCCACTGCCTGGCTTACTTCACTTAGCATAATGCTCTCCAGTCCCATCCATGCTGTCAAATTCTTAAAGGGCCCTGCACATAATAACTTTACATGTAGTACATTATAACTTTTTGTATAATGGAGGTTTACTGTTTTAAATATAGCTAATGACATATATTGATAAGGTTTCATCCTACCCAACAACATTTTAAATATTCTGCAAAGTTCAGAGTTAGTGTTGAACATGTAAACATGTACTTAAAATCTTATGTGTCTGCAGAAATGTACGATAAAGGATGAAATTGTTTTATCAACGTGAACTGTAGATGACTGGATTTCTTGCTCTTCCTGATGTCATCCAGCTCAAGAGCGTACAGTTCTATGAGACACCCTTTTTTATGTTTTCCTTTTTTCCTGATGACTTAGTTGCCTGGGCAGTCTTTACACAGTCGATGGATGGAAGGGCATTTCTCTGGTTATGTGACGTGGTTCTTTGAATCATTGTAACCTCTATTGCATAAGGCATTTACATTGAGTGTTTTCTGATATTAAGTCAGCTTTGTGTGAAACAATTTATATTGGAGTTTTTAAATATAATGAGAGCTTAGACTTCATTTTAATAATTACCATCATCAAAGTATATTGGCTTTTATAGGAATGATTTAGGATTTGATCTAAGATGCTTAGTTCATGGAGACAAGAAGTGGTTCTATTTATCTTTTTCTTCTCATAACATGGGAGCACAAAGATGCTCATAATATTTGTAAGAGGAGGCAGGCTGCCAACTCAGAATCTTACTAACTTTCTAAATGTTTCTTAGGCAAAAGCTGACTGTATGTCCTATTATCGATGGAGAAGAACACCTTCGTTTGTTGAACTTTCAACACAATTTTATAACTCGAATCCAAAACATTTCTAACCTACGGAGGCTAATATTCTTGGACTTATATGATAACCAGATTGAAGAAATTAGTGGGCTTTCCACTCTAAGATCCCTCCGTGTCCTCCTGTTGGGGAAAAACAGGTAATCTTTGTGGAGTATATTTTATTTTGGGCTAATGTTGAGTCCTGTGGTGTTTAGATGGCAACTCAGAATTAAAAAATAGTTAAAAACCTAATAGACTAAATGTTTTGAAAGACTTTTTAAAATATATGTTATTGATTATGCTATTACAGTTGTCCCATCCCATTTTCCCTTTATTCACCTCCGCCCTGCACATCCCTCCTACTTGCATCCCCCCCACTTAGTTCATGTCCATGGGTGGTACATTTAAGTTCTTTGGCTTCTATATTTCATTACTAGTCTTAACTTCCCATCTACTTTCTATCTACCATTTGTCCTACTTATTCCCTGTATCTTTTCCCCTATTCCCTCCTCCCCTTCCCCACTGATAACCCTCCATGTGATCTCCATTTCTGTAATTCTGTGCCTGTTCTAGTTGTTTGCTTAGTTTCTGTTTTTGTTTTTTTAGGTTCAATTGTTGAGTTTTGAGTTGGTTGTCATTTTACTGTTCATAGTTTTGATCTTCTTTTTCTTAGTTAAGTCCCTCTAATATTTCATATAATGAGGACTTGGTGGTGATGATGGACTCCTTTAACTTGACCTTATCTGGGAAGCACTTTATCTGCCCTTCCATTATAAATGAAAGCTTCGCTGGATAGAGTTATCTTGGATGTAGGTCCTTGCCTTTCATGACTTGGAATACTTCTTTCCAGCCCCTTCTTGGCTGCAAGTTTTATTTTGAGAAATCAGCTGATAGTCTAACGGGAACTCCTTCATAGGTAACTGTCTCCTTTTCTCTTGCAGCTTTTAAAATTCGCTCCTTATCTTTAATCTTGGGTAATGTAATTATGAGGGTCCAACTTCTTTGGGACTCTCTGAGCTTCCTGGAGTTCCTGGAAGTCTATTTCCTTTGCCAGATTGGGGAAGTTCTCCTTCATTATGTTTTCAAGTAAGTTTTCAATTTCTTGTTCTTCCTCTTCTTCTTCTGGCACCCCTATGATTTGGATGTTGGAATGTTTAAGGTTGTCTATGGGTTCCTAAGCCTCTCCTCATTTTTTTGGAATTCTTGTTTCATCATTATGTTCTAGTTGAATGTTTCTTTCTTCTTTCTGATTCAAACCATTGATTTGAGTCCCAGTTTCCTTTCCGTCACTGTTGGTTCCCTGTTCATTTTCCTTGATTTCACTTTTCATAGCCTTTCAGTTTTCCTCTATTTTGCAACCATACTCAACCAATTCTGTGAGCATCCTGATTGGCAGTGTTTTGAACTGTGCATCTGATAGGTTGGCTATCTCTTTGTCACTTAGTTGTATTTTTTCTGGACCTTTGAGCTGTTCTTTCATTTGGGCCATATTTTTTTGTCTTGGCACACCTGTTATGTAGTAAGGGGCAGAGCCTTAGGTATTTGCCGGGTCAGGGCAGCCCACTTTACCATGTTGTGCTGTATGTGGGGGAAGGGTCATAGAGGGAACAATGCCACTTGCTCAGCTCTTGGCTGGTTTTCAGTCACTTCCCCTGCTACCTAAATTGGGCCCTTCTGGTGCTGATTCCCAGGTGGGTGGGCTTGTTTACATTCTAGGACTCTGTGGGTCTCTCCAACGAGCTCTCCTTTGAGGCTGGGAGTTTCTCCTGCCACCTCAACCCCCACATATTTTTTCAGTCAGAGGTTTTGGGGCTTTATTTCCCCATGCTGGAACCCTGGGTTGCATGATGTGTCTCACTCCCCAGTAGTTCCTCCTGGTTTATCTGCATGCAAATGTGGGACCGCCCGCTCCGCCAGCTGCCACCTTGCCACAAGTTTCCTCCACCAGGCTGCTGGTCTCCACCCCTCCTGCCAGTCTGGATGAATGTTTTTCCTTTAACTCCTTGGTTGTAGGACTTCCATACAGTTTGCTTTCCTGGCAGTTCTGGTTGTTTTTGTTTTTAAATTTGTTGTTGTCCTTCGTTGGTTGTGTGAGGAGGCACAGTATATCTACCTATGCCTCCGTCTTGGCTGGAAGTCCTCTTGAAAGATTTTTTGAATGGATTAAGATTCAGTCATAATTTGTTCTGTGAGATTCAGTCTGACAGTTAGTTCAAGCAAGTAGCATTTATTGAGTGTGCATTACTTTCCAGTGCCATAGCTTATGTGGAAGTAAATAGGAGATTTGGCGTTTATGTTTTCTTAGGCCACATTTTAAGCATGTGTATTCACTTTAGGCATATGTATTTCACTAGTGATTCTTCTCAGTGCTTAACTGAGGGTACACACTTGATATTCTGTGATTGTCAAATTATTGATTGATTCTTGTTCAGGTTGTATTTTCAGTATCCATTTAAGATCACATCCTAGGTGAATGTCCCCAGTTCTTATATAGTGCAGATACACGATTCATGACTGATTTCCTTGAGATTCATTTATGACTTTTCTCTATATTCTGCTTCACTGGATAGCTTTTGCAATGCCTAGAAAAAAAGAGCTGTTTGGCAAAATTCAAAATGGTTTTTATATTATCAAATGATAAAGTTTAGATATGGCATTATATCCAAGCTTGGTTCCCCTCCCCCCATCTTTTTTACCCCACAACATGGATCTTAAATTACCTCTTTATTTTCACTACCCAGCGGTAATATAAGATAGTTTTTCCAAGATCATGCCCCAGAGTTCCAGAGTCTAATCTGTTCTCTGTGGTTTCTTGAAAGTTCCCATTGGTGTAGTCCATCACTTAGTGTTGGGTCAAGTGTTAATCTAAGCATTATAGTACCATTAGGGAATTTGGGGGAATTGTAGGATTATAGACTATTAGAGCTTGAAGTGATCTCAGAGATTAGCTCTTTTATTTCACAGATGGAGAATGGAGATGAAAGGCAGTTTTTGCAAGGTTGGAGATGTACAAACGATATACAGTAGGAGTATGCCAGCAGAGCAGTTCACTGAGGAAAGTGAGGAGTCAATTTTTCATGTGTTTAAGCCATTCCCTTCTAAAGGTGCTCCGTTATCTCTCCCAGAGATTTCTTTACTAGTTCTCAACCTTGGATTTACTGATTTCTTTCTCTAGCTTCCACTTATTCTTCAGTACCATTGTCTTTAGGTGCTCCTTATAGTCCTTGAGTAAGGTGTTTTCCAGTGACGTTTTAAATCTCCTGTTTTAGTTTTAAACATAGTATCTAGAGCTGCTCCTGGCTTCTAATGTTTTAAATCATTTCTCAATCTACTCTCTCTCCCTGTGCCTCAGAGACACGAGCGTATTGGACATTTTTACCTTTTTAAAGATCTCTTTGCTCCTCCAGCTGTCTGGGGCCTCCTGCCCTTTTCTATAACCTTACCGTTGTCAGGTAAAAGCCCTCTAGTGCGGTCTCTTCTTCCTCTTTCTACTCTTCCATCTTCTGTTTGTGTGCTTTGGGTCATATTTTACTTTAGCAGTTACTCAAGTCCTAGAATTGTGAGTTATTCAAGTTCTAGAACCGTGAGTGTTCAAGAAAGAAAATAGCAGTTATTCAAGTTCTGGAACTGTGAGTGTTCTTGAATAAAAAAGAAGAGGAGTCATAAGACAGCTTTCCACATTCTCCCAAATTTCATTATTTCGGAAGTATCAGTACCATGAAAACCTGATCCCTACAATGTGTGCCTAATCCTCTTTAGCCAACTGACTTTGTCACAGCATTGACTTCTAAGCCTTGAAGATGCAAATCTAAGAACAACAATAAAAACAATTAAAAAAAAGATACCAGTCTATCCGGAGGCAGTCCTTTAGTGATCTTTAGGCAAACCCGGCTGAAGAGAGGTGCACATCTGCCGCTCAGTATCCTCGTGTCCTTCACCTTGGGGACTTGTTGCCCTTGTTGCTCAAAAGTCTGTGAAGTTTTCTCCCTCCCATTGCGAAGCACTGCTCAGTCGTGGAGTCCAGGACAGTGGACCCAGGCATGGAAACCCAGGGCAGCCAGGCGCCTCTAAGTCAAGCAGCTCTAACAGATTTCCGCTGGTAAGCCAGAAGGACCCTGCTACGGTGCCGTGTGTGAAGTTCATGTTGCTACTAGTGAACTCCTTGCCACTCCGTGTGACTTCGCTGGTGAAGTTCTTGCCGGCTCACTTTTCTGCTTTCTGAATCCCCTGTTCGTCCTCATGAGACCTTCCGGTGCTCTCACGGTCGCAGGCTAAGGAACAGAACTCCCCTGCCAGTTCTTCTGCTCACCAAGGACAGTGTATCAACGTTTCTGCCGGACCCTGGGGTTCCGTGGGCCTTTCCTCTTGGTTATTCGAAGTTCCCACTGACAGGTGTGTCTCTGACGCCCGAAAGGCCCAGCCTTCACGCAGACCCTGCCGTCAGTAACGTAAGCGGTGGGCAGACACAGGCTGGCCCACGTCCCTAGAGGTCTGCAGCAGCTGCAGTGGTGGGCGAGCCTTGTCTTTCTCTGGCTTCAGTTTTATTTCATGGGAGATGTTAAAAAATAACCTTCAGGTCGCAGTGGTGTTAAAGTAAAAACCTTCAACTGTGGGAACTGACTACAATTCTGCAAATTCTTCCTCAGTACCCAGTCTAACCACGGCTTCCCAGGTTAACCCATACCTTCGTCCACCTCTGCGTTCTTCAGAATTCTGTTTTAATGTCGCTTCAGGTCCTGGGGGTGGGGAGAGAGTCTGTGGCAAAGACAATTCATGAGAACCAGACAGCAAGATGTTTAGTTGTTTCTGAGTTTAATTGGCCGACTTGCCAATTCTTCTTCCTGTTCACCTGGGCAATCGGAATCTGAAGTAAGAGTCAGAAAGCCGCTGGGTGTTGAAGCCCAGAGAATGCTTGAAATCACGACGGATGGGGAGTGTTTTATTGGCCAGCTTAACAGTACGTGTGGCCTTGGGAGAGTCCCGTACAAGACGTGTTGTGCGTTGAGGTTTCCGTGACGGAAATGCTCTAAATGTGCCCAGAGTTTCCGGTTAATACAGAAACAGATTCCATTAATCCTCCAAATCAGAGAAATTTGGGCTAGGACAATCTCCATCCCTTGTGTATAATTTCCAAAATGTTAAAAGTATAATTCTCAGACAAATAGATACTAACTCCAGGCCAATGTTTAATTAAATCATTAAGGAGGAAACCAGTAGGATGACTAAGGTGGTTCAGAGGAGGATGAGAGAAACTAATGACAATGAAGAATGCTGGGATAAGATTGTTAAGTTATAAAACAGGTTAATATCCTGCAAAGCAATAGAATCACTGCACCTTCATTTTCCTACAAGTCAGTATGTAACGTTACAGAATTTGGGCTGGGATCCGAGTAAACAGTCAGATGATTCTTAGGTAGGATTTTTTTTTTTTTTAAAGATTTCATTTTTTTACCTATTTTTAGAGAGAGGGGAAGGGAGGGAGAAAGAGAGGGAGAGAAACAGCAATGCACGGTTGCCTCCCACACGGTCCCCATGGGGACCCGGCCCGCAACCCAGGCATGTGCCCTGACTGGGAATCGAACCAGGACCCTCTGGTTCCCAGCCCGTGCTCAATCCACTGAGCTACACCAGCCAGGGCTTAGGTAGGATTTTTTTTTTTTTTTAATATTTTATTGTTGTTCAAGTACAGTTGTCTGCATTTCCCCTTCCCCTTCCCCCCACCCCAGCCATCCCCACCTCCCTTCCCTGATTCCACTCTCCCTTGGTTTTGTCCATGTGTCCTTTATACATGTTCCTGAAAACCCTTCCCCTTTTATCCCCCATAATCCCCTCCCACCTCCCCTCTGGTTACTGTCAGTTTGTTCTTTACTTCACTGTCTCTGGTTATAGTTTGCTTGCTTGTTTGTTTTGTTGACTAGATTCCACTTACAGGTGAGACCATATGGTATTTGTCCCTCACTGCCTGGCTTACTTCACTTAGCATAATGCTCTCCAGTTCCATCCACGCTGTCACAAAGGGTAAGAGCTTTAGGTAGGCTTGTTGGCAGTGCTCCGAAGTGCCAGTGAAAGGACACGCAGTCATCCCTTTGCCTTCTTTTCGAGAAACAGTTAGCAACACTGGGTGGTGCCCTCTTTCTACATTCATATGTCATAGTTTCATAAAATTGTTTTTATATCGCACTATGTTTTCACTTGCATAGTTATATTTTATTACATATGTTTTCCCATGTCATTAAATACTCTTTGAATATATAATTTTTAAGAGCTTCATAATCTGTATAAGTATATATGTAATTAACATTTTCCTTTTTGTTAGACATTTACATTGTCTACTTTTTTCTATGATAACACCGTGATGGATATTCTTGTCCATTGATTTTTGTCTGCATCTCTGATTATTTCCTCTAGAATAGGCTTTAGGATTTTCAGTTAGGTAGGTGAGTTTACCCTCACAAAGCTCATATGAGGGGGAGTTGAGATTTGATAAGAAGAAAGCCTGTGTTTTAGGACATTACTTCTCAAAATGGGATCCCTGGGCCAGCAGCGTCAGTGTGGCCCCAAGAACGTATTAGAAATGCAAATTGTTGGATCCTAGCCTGGAAACTCTGGAGCTGGGGCTCAGCAAGCTATGTTTTATCAAGCCGTCCAGATGATTCTGATACACACAGAGGTTGGGGTATTTTAGAGATAAAATTCCGTGCTTTTTAATTTATAGCAACATTTCCCCTTTTCAAAAGATGGCAAGTCAAAACTTCCAAATAAATACTCAGAAACTGAGTGTGTCCATAGAAAGCACTTAGGTGGTGTTCACTTTGTCTCTGCGGTAAAGAATCCTGTTACGAATACCCCTGTACATGACACGCATCCATTTATTCTGTCTTCACTCGTTTGTTCAACAAATACTTTCTGGGCTCCTGCTTGATGCCAGGCACTGTCACGAGCTCTGGAGATAGAGTGGAGAACGTATCAAAGTCTGTGACCTCTTGAAACTCACATTTTGGTTAGAACAAGAGTGAAAAAAGGAAACACGTGAATAGTATAAATTTACGCAAGGATAAGCACGCTGAAGTCAGTTAAAGCGAGCAAAGGAAGGAGTAGCGGGGATGGAAGAGGGAGCTGTTTTTGGTAGGGTCACCTGGAAAGGCCATTCTGAGAAGCTATATGAGGCGAGACCTGGATTATGTGAAGGTGTGAGCCATGTGAAATCCTGGGGAAAAAACATTAAGGAGGAAGCGATAGCAAGAGTGGACACCCCAAGCGGACATGAATGTGTGAGGCTAGAGATGGCAAGGAAGCCCCCGAGGCTGGACCAGAGCAACCAGGTGAGCCTCAGCTCAGGGGGAGACACGCTGGGGGAAGTCAGCAGCCAGGTGGGTTAGGGCCTTGAGGACTGAGGTAGGACGTTTGGGTCATACTCTGGGGTGAAGGGAAGCGCTTTGAATAAGTGCCGTGCCTAAGATTCTTAGAAGTGTTGCTCTCTTCTAAAGAAATGACTTTTAAGTGAGGGGACATTTCCTCTAGTAGGAATAATTATTTAACAATGTAATTAAATGAATGGAACTATGTTTTTATTTAATATAGATAGTTATATATGATTTATATATTTATAGAGATATAGCTATTTCTATGTCTATAATTTATAGAGAATAAATTAAAATAAGTTATGCCTTAACATATTTTGATTTATAATACTTATGATATAACCACATTTCTATTCTTATTCTTATTTTCAGAATCAAGAAAATCTCAAATCTGGAGAATCTAAAAAATTTAGATGTCTTGGATCTTCATGGAAATCAGGTATTATAAAGACCTTTTATTTCTTTCTTCTTTGAATAAAAGTCCAGAAAATTTGCCATTGTAAAAGTTTTAAGAGTTATACTTACATTGAATTTTTTAATAGTTACTTTAGTGTTTAACTGAAATATTAAACCTATTTATATAAGATTTGGCAATTTCTCACATTAAATGATATATAAAGCATTCAAAATTCTTATAGTTATGATAATTTTGTTCCTTATTTTGTTTTTTATTAACTTATTTTTAAAATACACACTATCCAATCCCCACCCAAGAACTAGAACATGACTACTGATTTTCTTCTACTTATGTGTTCCTCCTTTATTTTGAAATAACCACTGTTTTGCATTTCACATTTATCATTCCTTTATGAGTTATTTTTAGTTGGTTTTATTACATATATGTATGCCTAAATAATATATCATTTAGTAGCATTGTCTTTTAATTTAAAAAAGGTATCAGTGTTGTCATCTAGTTTTTGCTTTTCAGATACAATATTATATTACTGGAATTCATCTTATTTTTTAAAGATTTTATTTATTTTTTAGATGGAAGGGATGGGAGGGAGAAAAAGAGGGAGAGAAACATCAATGTGTGGTTGCCTCTTGCACAACCCCCACTGGAGACCTGGCCCGCAACCCAGGCATGTGCCCTGACTGGGAATTGAACCAGCGACCCTTTATTTTGCAGGCCAGTACTCAATCCACTGAGCCACACCAGCTAGGGCTGGAATTCATCTTTTTGATTGAGTAGCTGTAGTTTATTCCTTTTTGCTGTTGAATGTTCCATGGTGTGGTTAAACAAAAACTTATTTATCCAGTTTATTATTAATAAACATTTGGGTTGTTTCCTTTTTTTTTTCTGTTCTGTTCCCTATTGGGAATAATACTTTTAAGAATGTTCTCATACATGCTTCTTCCATATACCATATGTACTCTGCAATATATCTCTAGAAGTGAAATTGATGGGTTAGGTTATTTAAATGTCTGACTTTAAAAGATAATGCCAAATTGATTTCCGCAGTGGTTGTGCCAGTTTCTACTCCGACCAGTACTACATGAAGATCCTGTTACTTCACTTCCTTTCCAGCATTTGGATTTGTCAGGCTTCTTAATTTTTGCCCATTAAATTTTTATAGTGTCTCCTTGTGGTTTTAATTTATATTTTCCTGATAACTGTGTGATCTGGGCTCCTTATTCTTGCATTGAGTCAGTCAGTTGTCTGCCCCACGTCTGTCTGTCTGATTTCTCTGTCTGGCTTGTTTTGTTCCCCTCCTTGTTCTCATCGCTTAGAGCACCTCGGCCTGTGTTAAGCCTTTGCTCTTCCATTTAAATTTTGATCTTTGAAATGGGAGTATTTACTTAGGAATAGGTGCCGAGCAGAAGGCACAGCCTCTCCTGAGGTGGTAAGCATGCGTTCTGGGACGGTCCAGGAGAACCTGCCTGTTGATGAACAAGATCTGCCACTGCCATTTGCAGTCACGCAAGCGCAAACCTCAGTATGATCGCTCTAGGCTTTCTAACGGCTGTTAGTCCCAATCATTTTGGTGAAAAGCTAATGCAGTTTTTAAAAACCTTGACAGATGTAGATTTGTCCTATCTGCCAGGTTCTGATCTTGTGCAGCCCCATTGGGGTGACTGTCCGTGTGTGCACCTCAGTGCTGGTAGCCTGCCCTGCGGGCTGGTTAGTGTCCCTCTAGTAGAGGGGAAGTTACCCAGTTAGATGGTGGGGAAGGGGCAGAGGCATTGGAGAGTTTCGTAAGTAGAAGAAAACAATATGCAAAAGAACAGGCTAAAAGCAAAATGGTATTTTTTTTACTGTGAGAGAATGTAGCAGGTGTTGAGGAACTTTGAAAGATAAGGTAAGAGAGGCAGGTAGAGGCATCTTGTGCCCGGGGGTCCCCATCACCTGGGCAGTGGACCCGAACCAGTTCAGTGTGGCTGCACAGCAGGAGGTGAACGGGGCGCAAGCAAAAGAAGCTTCACTCGTATTTACAGCCACTCCCCGTGCCTGCCTCCTGCAGGATCAGGAGGCAGTAGGGTCTCATAGGAGCAGAAACTCTGCTGTGAACGGTGCATCGAGGGAGCTGGGTGACGTGCTCCGTAAGAGAGTCTGATGCCTGATGGTCTGAGGTGGAGCTGGGCGGTGATGCCAGCACTGGGGAGCGGCTGCAAGTACAGATTATCCTTAGCAGGGAGGTTTGCCTGCACAGAGACCGTAGTACATCCATTGCTTGCAGACTCACATCAGAGCCCTGTCAGTGAGTGGCGAGAGACAATTAGGCTGCATCTGGCGGCAGACTGTAAAGCTGTCCTCCCCACGCCCCCGTGTGTGGGGAAATTGTCTTCCATGAAATCAGTCTCTGGTGCCAGAACAGTTGGGGGCCGCTGTTGTAGCCCACTATTTTAAAAACTACCCATGGCTACAAGTGAAACACTTTATGGTAGCAATATTTTGTTAAGTTTATTTAAAAATGTATATATGAGAAATAAATATGTGGTTTTAACAATTCGTGGGCATTGCCCAAGATCTGTAAGAGCACCTGATAAATGAGTAACATATTTCATCTGTACATTATGTCTGGGAATTATTTACCAGCCATTGTGTGGGTGAAAAATTCTCTATTCCTTGTTAGATGGCCTGTGTTACGTTTCTTATAATTTCAGCATGTGTTTGGGATAGTCTGTGTATTAAGAGTAAACATCCAAACCACACAAATTATTTCTCAAGGATCTATAAGAAGAAGAAAGTTTTAAATGAAAATCTGTGTTTTGTTTCAAAATATCTAAATCCAATTAAAAAATTGGAGTATTTCTAAGCAAAAAACAGTCTTTGTGACCTTAGGTTTTTAAAAAGTCAGAAGATAAACTATTCAAGATGAAACAATGTCCAGCTCTATAAGAAATAGCATCAGGTAGTTAAAAAAACTAAAAGAAAATTACATGTATAATTTTTGTCTTTTGAAAATAATTCTGTTGGAAATAAAAATGATACTTGGTGTACTTGTGAAAATGTATTTGATTTATGGATGTGAAAATGTTCTAAAGAATGATGGTACCATTTAAGAAATAGACTGGGGAATGGAGCAGGATGGAGGAGCTGAAACTGGAGACAGAACAGTTAGCAGTCTAATCCAGTAATCTTGGTGAGAAGTGATGATGGCTTGATCTAAAGTAGTATCGATAGGGACACAATAAGGGGGCAGACTGGTAAATATTTAAAAGGTAGAAACATCAAGATTTAGCAGTGATTGTATGTGAGAAGTGAAGAACGCAAAGGAATTGAGAGTTTGACTCTCAGTTTCTGACCTAGATGTTGTCTGTTCTAATAGAATGTGTTCTCTCAGAAGATGCCTTCTTTAGCATGGACGCAGACGCGCTTCGAGAAGACTCTCTTCTTTCAGTGATGTCTTTTCCCCCAGGGAGAGCTTGCCCTTTCTGTGGCCGCCTGCCTGAAAGCATTTACCCTGTCGGTATTGCTGAGTAGGAAGGTTGTTTTTATCCAGGCACAGCAGTCTGGGTTGCTCTTATTAAAAAAAAAAAGACTGGAGTATTGAGCTTTTGGAGGGGCAGATACAGTGCTTCCCAGATAAGGTCAAGTTAAAGGAGTTCATCACCAAGCCCTTATTATGTGAAATGTTAAAGAGACTGTCTAAGAAAAAGATGATGATCAAAACTATGAACAGTAAAATGATAACAAACTCACAACTATCAACAATTGAACGTAAAAAAAACAAAACAAAAACAAACTACGCAAACAACTAGAATGGAGATCACATGGAGAGTTATCAGTGGGGAGGGAAAGGGAGGGATTGGGGGAAAGGTACCGGGAATAAGAAGCATAATTGGTAGGTAGAAAATAGAAAAGTGGAGGTTAAGAATAGTATAGGAAATAGAGAAGCCAAAGAACTTACATGGACAATGGACTAGGAGTGGGGAATGCTGGAGGGAATGGGGGTAACCAGGCTGAGGGAGATAATGGGGAAAAAAAGGAATGGGACAACTATAATAGCATAATCAATAAAATATACTTAAAAAAAAAGCCCTGTAGTCTATCTTGGGACCCTCTCTCAGATCAGTGGGACCCATAACTGAGCATTCTTACATTCCTATCATCTCTTCTTGCTGTGAGGTTTATTAACTAATGAAGAGCTATGCTCTCACCCTGTAACACGCTTTGCCTGAAGTTTCTGTGATTCATTCTATGCTGTGACTTTGTGCGTGACTGTACTGAGCAGCAGACTAAAGGAAGCCCCTCGGATTATTAGCAGAAGGGGAAGACACAATCTGCAGGTCATACAACAACTGCACCCCTTCATTCTGTATATTTATATCTCTCTTGAGTTCAGAATAGTTTTATATTATGTATTTAAAGATTGCTTTTTTCATCATGTTTGTTACATCTGTGTTGTTTGTCTTCCATAACCTCATCTTATCTTTTATTCTTCCTATCTCTATTTTTTCTTAGTATCTTAGGATAATATCTCAAGCTTATGCTGACATTAACTGATTTTCTAGTGTCTATTTTGCTTTTTGCTGATTTTATTCATTCTTGATTCTGTTATGTATTTATTTTTGAAATATTTTTGTCTAAGTTTCATTATTTGGTTCTGTCATCTGCAAAGACTGTGATAATTTTGTTTCTCCTTTTATACCTTTGTCTGTTTTCATTTTACATTAGCTAGACCAACAGTCTTAGACAAATTTTAAAGCATGATTGAATGTTACCTTTCATTGTTGAATTTAACTTAAGCATACATAAGTTTCTCCTCTCAAACCTGTATGGAATCTAGATTATATTTCTTGAATGTAAGAGAAATAACAACGTAGAAATTAGATTATAAATCTAAAAAGTTTTTTAGCTAACATCTGCTTTGAAGTATTAAATAAAGATTTTAAATATTACTTTAGATGGTAGTATAGATGAGAGAATTAATCTCTAGTGATTGTGAAATTTGTTCTTTAATGTTCTGAAGGAAAAGTTTATGTACAGGACTCATTGTTTTGAACTATGTTACACTGAAAGATTGATAAAGTCCCCACAGGACCCCTGCTTACTTCTGTGTCGTGCAGAGACTCAACCATTGTTCTGTGCTCGAGCCAGATTCTCCCATGGTGTGGCTGCAGATCATGCTGCGTGCTCCCCACCACGTGGGTACAGTTTCTGTTCACCCTCACCTTCCTGCGCTGCTGGGACGCCTCTGCCGCAGCTCAGTGCTTCTGTGTGCGTGCGTACTCTGAGATTCAGACCCTCTTGTTCTAATCGGAACAGTGTTTGCTGATTCCATCCCGACTAAACATTGTCTCCTCTCCTAAACACTTCCACTAATAAAGAATATCCGCCCTCACCCTCCACTGGGGGTCCTGCTTCGTTGAACCCTTTCCAGACACTTGACTGCTCTCAGGATGCTTTTCAGAATCAATGAAATTAGCGAGGGAGCTTGGTGTCATTTCTTTTCCTTGCCTCTTCTTTCAGAGGGCGGTCTTCCTGGGCCAAAACATTGTGAGGTAGTGCCGCAGGCTCACAGTAAGTTCCTCTTCGGCAGGTAGTGCGTATACTTCTTGTCACCTTCATGGGACCAGGCACAGTGTCAGGCACTTAGAGATGCCCCAAATGATGGACTTATTATTTGATAAAATTGACTTTGAATATTTACTGTGTTCCTTTAGTTAATTTTCTCAAGTTAAATGACTTCATGTTCTCTACAACAGAAGAAATTAGAAATAGATTTTTATTTTTTTAACTTAAGCCAGCTTTTTTAAAAAATTTATTGGGATGAGATTGGACAATAAGATTATGTAGGTTTCAAGTCTACATTTCTATGAAACCCGATCTGTATATTTCATTGTGTGCCCACCACCCAAAGTCACATCACCTTGTGTCACTCTGTATTTGGATCCCTTTACCCTTTGTAGCAAACCCCCCTTCTCTGTGGTGACCACCTACTGTTGTCTGTGCCGGAGTTTCAGTTTTATATCCCACGTATCAGTGAATTCATATGGTTCTTAGCTTTTCCTGACTAATTTTCCTTAGCACAATATTCTCAAGGCCCATTCATGTTGTTGCAAATGGCAGTATTTCATCTTTTCTGATGGCTGAGTAGTACTCCATAGTATGTATGTACCCCATCTTCTTTATCCGATCATCTATCAAAGGACACGTAGGTTGTTTCCTTGTCTTGGCCACTGTGACTAAGGCTGCAGTGAACATGGGAGGACGTATATCTTTGCAAATAAATGTTTTCAACTTTTGGGGTAGATGCCCAGAAGAGGGGTTGCTGGGTCATATGGTACCTCTAGTCTTAATTTTTTGAGGACCCTCCACGCTGTTTTCCGTAGTGGCTGCGCCAGTTTGCCTTCCCACCAGCAGTGAAGGAGGGTTCCTTTTTCTCCACGACACCTTCAACAGTCGCTGTTATCCGTCTTGTTTTAAGAGCCATTCTAACAGGTAGGAGGTGGTATCTCATTGTATTTTGGCTTGCGTTTCCCTTCTAGCTAGTGAAGTTGAGCATCTTTGCCTACACCTGTTGGCTGGTTGTGTATTTTCTTGGGAGAGGGCCTGTTCAGGTTCTCTACCCATTTTTTAATTAGGTTGATTGTTTGGTGTTGAGATTTTTAAAAATTTATTTTGGATATTAACCCCTTATCAGAGCCATCGTTTGCAAATATCTTCTCCTATTGGTTTGGTTGCCTTTTTGTTTTGTTGGCCGTTTCTTTTGCTGTGCAGAAGCTTTTAGTTTGATACAGTGCTGTTCATTTATTTTTGCCTTAACTTCCCTTGTCTTTGGGGTCAAATTCATAAAATGTTTTCTGTGACCATGGTCCCTAAGTTTAGTGTGTATGTTTTCTTCTATGTATTTTATTGTTTCAGATCTTGTATTTAGTTCTTTGATTTATTTTGCATTAATTTTTGTACATGGGGACAAGTTGTAGTCTAGTTTTATTATTTGCATATAGCTTTCCCATTTTCCCAGCACCATTTATTGAAGAGGCTTTCTTTTCTCCATTGTAGGTTTTTGGCTCCATTGTTAAAAATTATTTGCCCATATATATGTGGATTTATTTCTGGGCTCTCAATTTTGTTTCTTTGGTCTGTGGTCTGTTTTTCTGCCATTGCCATGCTGTTTTGATTATCTTTGTTCTGTAGAGTAATTTGAAGTCGGGTAGTGTGATGCCATCAGCTTTGTTCTTTTTTCCAAGGATTGCTTTGGCTATTTGGGGTCTTTTGTGGTTCCATATAAATCTTGTGATTTTTTTTCTATTTCTTTAAAAATGTCATTGGGATTTTGATGGAGTTTGCATTAAATCTGTATATTGCTTTGGGTAATACGGACATTTTAACTGTTGATTCTTCCAAACCATGAACGTGGAGTATGTTTCCGTTTCATTGTATCTTTTCAATCTCTTTTAATAATGCTTTGTAGTTTCCTGTATATAGGTCCTTCACATCCTTTGTTAAGTTTATTCCTAGGTATTTTATTTTTGTTGCAATTGCAAAAGGATTTTTTTTCATTTCTTTTTCTGAAGTTTCATTATTAGTATGCAGGAATGCAGTGGATTTTTGTACATTGATTTTGTACAAATCCTGCAATTTTACCATATTTGTTTATTTTTTCTAGTTTTTTGGTGCATTCTTTAGGGTGTTCTATATAAAGAATCAAGTCAGTTGCAAAAAGTGACACTTTCACTTCTTCATTCTCAATTTGAATGCCTTTTATTCCTTCCTCTTGCCTGAGTGCTCTGGCTAGGACTTCCAGAACTATGTTGAATAAGAGTGGTGAGAGTGGACAGATTTGTCTTGTTCCTGATTTTAGAGGAAAACCTTTCAGTTTTTCACCATTGAGTATGATGCTGACTGAGGCTTAGTAATATATGACCTTTATTATGTTGAGATACTTTTCCTTATGTAACTATTTTTACTGAGTGTTTTAATCATAAATAGATACTGTATCTTATCAGATGCCTTTTCTGCGTCTGTTGATAAGATCATATGATTTTTATCCTTTGTTTTGTTAATATGTGTATTATACTTATTGATTTGCATATGTTGAACCGTCCTTGTGCCCCTGGAAGGAACCCCATTTGATTGTGATGTACTATTTTTTAATGTATTGTTGTATTTCATTTGCTAGCATTTTGTTTAGGATTTTTGCATCTGTATTCATCAGCAATATTGGTTTGTAGTTTTCTTTCTTACCTTCATCTTTGCTAGGTCTTAGTACCAGGGTTATGTTTGTCCCATAAAAAGTGTTAGGACATATTGCCTCTTCTTCAGTTTTTTGGAGGAGTTTGAGAAGGATAGGTATCAAACATTCATTGAATGTGTGGCAGAAATTACTAGTGAAGCCATCTGGCCCTGGACTTTTATTTTGGGGGAGGTTTTTGATGGTGGTTTCAGTTTCCTTACTGTTTATCAGTCTATTTAGATTTTCTGTTTCTTCATGATTCAGTGTAGGAAGGTTATATATTTCTAGAGACTCTTCCATTTCCTCTAGGTTATTGAGTTTCATGGCATATAATCCTTCGTAGTGCTCCACTGTGATCCTCTGTGTATCTGTGATGTCCGTGGGAACTTCTCCTCTTTCAGATTTTGTTTATATGAGGCTTTTCTCATTTTTCCTTCGTCAGCCTAGTCAGGGGTTTGTCAATTTCATTCATCTTTTCAGAGAGCCAGCTCTTGGTTCTATTAAATTTTTATATAATCTTTGTTCTCTATTTCATTCAGTTCTCCTCTAAATTTTATTTTTCCTTTTTTCTGCTGACTTGGGGTTGCTTCTGTTCTTCATTTTCTAGTTAAGATGTAATGTTAGATTGTTTAGTTGAAATTTCTCTTGTTTCCTGAGGTAGGTCTGTAATGGTATAAACTCTCCTCTTATTACTGCTTTCACTGCATCCCAGAAGTTTTGATATGTCATATTGTCATTCCTATTTGTCTCTATGTATCTTTTGATCTCAACTTTTATTTCTCCTTTGATCCAGTCATTTTTTAGTAGTCTTTGTTTAGTCGCCACATATTTGTTATTTTTAATTTCCTTTTCACATTTGACTTCGAATTTCAAAGCATTGTTTTAGAGAACATGCTTGGTGTGATTTCAGTCTTCTCGGGTTTGTCGAGGCCAGTGTGGTCACTCCACATTGCGGTCCGTCCTTGCAAACGTGCCGCGTGCGCCGGGGAAGAAGGTATAAACTGGTGTTCTGGGAAGAAAGGCTCTGTAAGTGTCAGCTGTGTCCATGTGGCCTAATGTGCCGTTTAAGGCTGACACTTCTTTGTTGATTTTCTGTTTGGATGGTCTGTCTAGAGCTGTCAGTGGAGTATTTGTGTCCCCTGCTCTGATTGTGCTTTTGCCAGTTTCTCCCTTTAGTTCTGTTAGTAGTTGCTTTACATGTTTCGGCGCTGCCTGAATGGGTGCATGTATATTGAGAAGTGCCAGGTCTTCTCCATGTAGTGTCCCCTTCATCCTTATAAAGTGTCCATCCTTTTCTCTTGTTACCTGTGTTATGTTCACATTTATTCTGTCAGATATAAGCGTGGCTACACCTGCTTTTCTGTGGATGCTGTTTGCTTGAAGAATCATTTTTCACCCTTTCACTTTGAGTCTGTTTTTGTCTTTGTGGTTTAAACGTGTCTCCTGAAGGCTGAATATGGGTTTTTGTGTGTTCGTTTGTTTTGTTTTAAATCCAGTCTGCCACTCTGTGCTTCTTTAGTGGTGAGTTTAGTCCCTTTATATTTAGGGTAATTATTGATGTATGAGGATTTCCTGTTGCCGTTTTATCCTTTGTTCTCTGGTGGTTCTGTGCCTCCGTCAGTTCTTTACCTTTGCGTTTCTGTCTGTTGCTTTTGTTTGTTGGTACTTCCTCT